>BQNB010027646.1:6682-57436 GCA_026074375.1 Tanacetum coccineum
ACATGATAAAGTTTAAAGCTCATGTGAGATTAACTTAAAATTCGAGTCTCCTAAACACATGAGTTACATTGATTGAAATATGAACTTTGAAAAACCCCTCCAAGCTTAGGAAATCATAAAATAAGAAAGAATTAATGCAACTATATTGTTAAGAAACTCTTTTTTAAAAACAAACACAGTTTTAGCCCAACACCAGCCGAGGATATTGGGCCACATCGAAACGACAGCGTTATGATCGTTAATTGATCTATCTTATAATTAACTTATAAACAATCCAATTATATTGTTTTCGTATACACCATCTTTGACCAAATTTATGTCTAAAAAGTGACATAAACTTCTCAAAGCAATACGAATGACAAGTTTTGTATGAAGTACCAATAATGTTCTTATTTTAAGTGTGACGATATGCTATCAAACATGATTTAGCGGGATAAAAATGAAATTTAGCGATTAGTTTTATATTAGTATATAATTTGAATATCTTAGTGTTGGGTTCGTTCTTGCCATCTGATTATTATTTGGATTAAATTTGTCTAAAATTGATGTAAACGAAAACAAACATATACTTTTAAAACTCCATAAGCTTCACATTAAAACAAAAGCTTAATTTAAAAGTAAGCTCTCATAAACTCTTAAAAGCTCTACACCAAATACATCTTGAGTAAACAAACCTCTAGCTATAACATGATTACATGTAAACAAGTCGATTTCGAGAAAAGAAACAGATGGTCATGTGGTTTTACTGAAATTGTCTAGTCCGTAGACTTTAAAATTTGCATCGATAAGAACCATCTTTCCAAGTTGAGAACTATCCGTGCAAATTTTGAAGTCGAGTGACTATGAGTGCAAATTTGTAACACCATAGAAACCATCCATCACATTATTCAAAGTTTTTATAAGCACTTTGGTGAGGCTAAAAAGCCTCATGCTAATACAAAAATGGACAAATTAATTATTCTCAAATTCATTTCACAATTATTCAGCAAGAAAACCCCTCGATTTACGTCCTAATTACTACAAGAAAACATTGCACACCAGTTTATTAACTTGCAACCTTAATTTGACTTCTTCTTTAAGCCTAACATCTTGTTAAGGGCACCAACATAGGCTCTAACACTTGAGATAACAATATCCATGGATGCTCCAGTTCCACTGCCAAACAAAAACAACCATATGTTTTACTTCACATTCGTTTACAATATTCATTTGTTGAAGTCTGCTGATCTCAGAAATTTAGGACTGCATGGATAAAAATTGAAATGTAACGATTTCAAAGAAATAAATAAGCATACACATACCTATATGTGCGCACAACTTTTTCTCCGTTAGGAAGAGTTGCTGTATGGTAGTTTTCTGCATCAATTACAACACGGGTGCTGGCTATTGCATCAATGCCTGCTGTAACTGCAGACATCGAGTACTCAAGGAGCTTTACAGGTGCCTGTAGAACAGATATCATTGATCAATTACTTTATTTTACACGTGGATGATAAGTTTTGTTGCGTTGACAATCGGAAGCTGTTTATTTGACCCGCAAATAATCAGGTGATCACAATAAGAAGCGGCTAATCCTAACATTAAAGATTGATCACTGAAATTGCGATAATCTTATAATTCCGGTAGAGGCGGCAGGTCTGACCCAAATTTTTTTTTTTTTTTTTTTTTAGGTTAATTTGGGTTGTCTTCTCTTATTTTCAAATGGGCCATAAACGTTTTAAGCTAAAAGTGAAACGGGTTACACGGGCTGAAAGTTGCCCAAAGGTTGATTTTGAGTCATACTAAAAAATGGCTGAAATCAAACCGGCTGGTTTTGAACCATTCCCCAACCTATACCCCACACGTCCATCTTGCCACCTCTAATCTAAGTTTAATGCATCTGACGATATAAGGATTCATTAGCACATTTACAACACAATTAAGATTCATGATTCAAACCTTAACAATGAGATCAACCGCCTTATAAGCCGCATCAACCGGTCCTGTCCCAACAGAGCAAGCAATATGTTCTTTCCCGTCACTATCTATTAACTTAACTGTAGCTGTAGAAAGACCTAGACTCCCACATGTAACCTGTAAATTACAATTTCAGTTAAAGATATTTATCCAAATCAATAAAGATACTTGAAAACACGATACTTGTAAACACGGGGTCCACCACTCCACCTATACATACCTGTACATCACCAAACTTCCAAAATATTTGTGGCTGGAAAACCTCGTCTGATACCAACGCTACTAAATCATCATCAGTAATAACCTTTTTCATTTCAGCAACCGATTTAAACCGCCAGAATATGTCATTTAGTTCCTTGCCATCAATGTCGTAACCAAGCTGAAAACATAATAAAACAAATGGTTTAGTGCATAATAAGAAAGGTGTCGTGTATTTTATTCACAGATAAACGAGTTCAAAATTCTAATATACCTCAAAAAGTTTGGACTTCAAAGCATGACGTCCACTGTACAACAATATATGAAAACCATTAGAAGATGTATATTTGATACCAAAATATAAAAACCATATAATAACGATTATTTTGCATAAAATACCAAATTACTTTTACATTGTCCCATTTCAATGGTAGTACTATTTTTGTATATTCAAGCCATTACAAGATGGCTTTATATGACGTTAGAGTCCTTTTCTAGATGAAGAAAAAAGACCCAAAAAACCCCGCCTTTTAAATTTGATAGTTTTAATATAAAAATGTTGATTTGTGTGAAAGTGAAATTATAGATAATGTGAAGTTTTATAGAAGAATAATGAGTATACGCGTTACTAAATGACAAAACAGGACACAAAGCCATCGTTCATCAACTTTCATTAGCCATTTTATGCACAGGGAAAAAAAACCTACAATAAAAAGTAACCAACTTTTAAATAAGCATACCTAAGTTTTCCAAGAGTAAGTCCAGATTCATTAGATCGAAATAGTCCAATATCTTCAGGAGACATGATTTCATAGGTGCTTCTGTTCTTTAGCATTCCGTCTTGATGGATTCCACTTTCATGAGCAAAAGCATTAGCACCAACGATAGCTTTGTGAGGCTGCACCATCAGCCCACTGTATTCTTCCACCTAAGCGATACATATGCAAAGTGAACCGAGAGCCAACAGCTGAGAAAAAAAAAGACTATTAAGATGCAGAAAAGCTTTGATATATACCATTTTGCTCGCCATGACTATATGTCTCGTATTGATGCCTGTGTAAAGACCTCCTAATAACTCTCCTTTGCATTTTATTGTCATTACCACCTATATCAGGAAAAAATGAATTCACAACATCGGTTAGTAATAGAAACTTTAATAGTAATTTGTATATTAAACCCATGACTCACCTCTTCTAAAGAAGCATTACCGGCTCTCTCTCCAATTCCGTTAATTGTACATTCTAACTGTCTCGCCCCCGAATAAGCTCCCTGGAATCCACATAAATAAGTATACAAATGTAACACAACCTAAATATATTTAAACTGAATACGAATGAAACAATACCTCTAAAGTGTTGGCAGTAGAAAGTCCTAGATCGTTCTGGCAATGGGTTGAAATAATGACATTTTCAATGCCGGGGGTGTTGGCTTTAATGTCAGCAATGAGCTGCCCAAACTCACGAGGCCAGTTATAGCCGACGGTATCAGGAATGTTAAGAGTTGTCGCTCCTGCTTTAATAACCTCGCCCAATATCTCGTATAAGAACTCCCTCTCTGATCTGTTAAAAACATGATACAAATCAAATTTATAGTTTATAAGGTTTGACAATATGTAAACAAGTTATTGACATTTTGAACAATAATTCCCACCCTAACACACAATACAGTTCACAAGAACGAGCTTCATAGGTAAAACCGTAAAAGAACTAAACTATGATTTTAAAGTTTAGTTTTCACAGAACACAATTAACAGCTAAGCACGTAAGAACCACTCCCAAACACCCTTAACATGTTCCTATTGTTAAAACATCATCCTTGCAGAATCATAAACCGGAATTCATAACAAAGCATAAACAGAAACCCAATCCGAACAAAAGTTAATACAGAACAATCATCACCAACCAACTAAAGGGGTGTTTGGGATTACTACTTAATGTTGCTTATTGCTTTTTGAAACAACCTAACGACCTCGCTCAATATTTCATACAATATTCCCTCATCTCTGATCTATTAACAAATATAACATAAATCAAAATCTATAGTTTACGTGGATTAAACATATAAGTAAAAAAGTTATCGACTTTTTGGACCATAATCCTCGCCCAAACACACTATATAGTTAGCAAGACCAAGTGGTAAATACTGATGAGTAGAATGGTTATTTTTCTCATTTATATTTACAAAAACTGTCCAATATAGCTGGTCGATGAAAACTGAGTTCTTTTTGACATTTTGGCAAGAACAAATATTGGTTTGCAATAAAAACTAATGGACAACTGGTTATAGCTTAAAACACAATTACCAATAAGCAAACAGTTTTTTACGATATATGATACTAGCTGCTTGTGACTCACACGTTTTCAGGGTTCGAGAATTGCAATTTAATATTTTTATTTATTTATTTTATGTTACGTGACTTAAATAGGCACATAGTTATTAATTAGTTTCATTTGGATGAGTCTAAGTTAGTGGGGTTACAATGCTCCACTAAGTTGCATTAGTGGCCATAGTTGAAGCAGTAGTGGATTTCTATTTTGTGAGGAGAATAAAAATTGTTCTTGAAAGTTGAAAGATCGACCATCTTGAATCGGACTCTTATCAATAGACTTGGCAGTCTATAATGGGGGTGTTTGGCAATGAGGTTTGACAGTGAATCAGTGATTACGTTACGTGTATGGAATAGTTCAAATCGTATGTATAATCGGTTGTAACGAAAGAGACTCCTAAGGATAGTTTTTAAATGAGCTTATAATGTTTGAAGTTATATACGGATTAATATGTCAAATGACCCCAAATAGTCAGATGATCATAACCAGTTATCAGTTTCACAGAACCATTGATTTGTTTCAGATGCAATAGGACAACATGAAAAACAAGGTAACCGAATTTTGCCCGACTAACAACCTTTTATTTTCCCTAGAATAGTCTTAGAAAATTCTGTTTGTCACCACGTAATCAGTTACTACCATATATATTCAAGTCAGTATGGTTAAAGCTACTAACACATCATATGAGATATCTTCAGTTGACCTTAGATAACTGCTGCAGGTTACCTTCCAATGCAATTAGCTAAGCCAATACTCGTTGTTTAAAATTTTTCTGCACACACTTCTGATGTTATAATCGATTTCTTTGGTTACCACTACTTTTAGGTTGTTTTGATCCACTTAATTACTAAATACCTCGGATAACCTCATTTGCAATTTTTGTCTATCTAACGCTAAGCTATACTCCTGCATTGTACATAACTATTGTACATAACTAACTTCCAGGGCAACTCAGTTTGAAAAGGGGCCTGCATCGTACTTGACTATTTTAGAAGTGGTGTGATGGAAATTCCTTCATTTTAGTATGGAATCTAACGTTAAATCATAAGCATTGCGAAACTATGACTCAAACTTTAACGAAACCGGTTCAAAACAATCATCGCCAAACAACCAAACAAAACCGAGCCTAAATTATAATCACACAATAACAAAAACAGTAACGTTATACCTTCCAGCATCCTCAGGACTAAACTCGACGTCATTACACCCCAAACTCCTGGCATACGCCACCATACTCCTCGCCTTCTCCACCACTTGCTCTTTACTCATTTTCAACTTATACTGCATATGTATCTCACTCGTGGCTATAAACGTATGTATCCTCGGATACTTTGCATACTTCACCGCCTCCCACGCCTTATCTATATCGTTCTTATTACATCTCGCCAAACCCACATATCACCGGCACATGCACCCCCTCTTCTCCAATCACCCCACCATTTCCCGCCATTCCCACTTCACCACCACCTTTTCCGGTAAGACCCACTTCACCACCAACTTCTCCGGCGACTTTTCCGGCCAAACTTTCTTCTTCCAACCAAACCATCATTTCCGACCAAACCCACATCACCACCGACTTTTCCGTCAAAACCCATTTCGCCGGCGGGGTTTCCGACCTCAATGGCGATGAGTTTGACAGCTTCTAAGTCAGCTTGAGAAGAAGCGGGAAAACCAGCTTCAATGATGTCGACACCAAGCTTAGCAAGCTGACGAGCAATATCAAGCTTTTCTTTGGTAGTCATGGTGGCACCAGGTGACTGTTCACCGTCTCTTAAAGTGGTGTCAAAGATACGAACATAGTTTGGGTCTGAGATATGGTTTGGAGTGTATGATGGTCTTCTTGTTGATGAACATAAAACATTAAAGGGTGTTTTGTTTTTGGGTTTGAAAGTGAATAGTGTGTATTTGGTTTTTGTGTGTGTTTTGTTGGTGGTGGCCGGAGAGAACATGGTGGCTGTGAACGGTGTTGTCGCCGCCGCCGCCGTCGCCATTTTGATGGTGGTGACAACAAGAGTTTAAAAGTGTTTGTGTTTTTGTGTTTGTGTTTGTGTTTTTGTCACTTGTATTTGTTTCTGCTTATAAAAATGGTTTTGATTTATTCTTTAACAAATTATAATTTTCAACCGATATCAACTTTCACTCTTCGGCGACATAAAAACGACCTTTTAGTCACAGTAAAACAAAATACACTAAAAAAATATATCTTACAAAAAACATTTTAATTAAAAATACACACACAAACAAGCCCTCGAATCGGTCGAATACACGACCCACTTCTCAATCTTTGATCATTCGACCTACACACGACTCAAACCTCACAATGGGGGCGACCCACATTATTTTCAGTCGACTATTATCCAGACCGAACCATTGCGTTGAGCCTTAATGGTAGAGTGACAATTTATAACACGAAACACGACCTGAAACTAACAGATTAACAGGTTCGCGTTAAGTCTAAGTAGATTTTAGTTCGTGTTTGGGTTGATCCATCTAACTCGTTTATTAAACAGGTCAGATTCGGGTTGGGAATAAATTAAGCGGGTTGACCTGCCAAGCTGTTTAAGATTTATTTCTTAAATTAAAAAGTATTTACTTATATTTTATTATACAAGTTAAATGGGTTAAAGTGAGTCGAACCACAAACCCGTTTAACATGTTTAACCCGTGTAATGTGTCAATCTTTGTATATAAAACGAGTTAAATGAGTTAACTCGAAACCCGTTTAACATATATAACTCGGATAACCTAGTTAACCTGTCAACCCAAGTATATATACGGGTTAAATGGGTTAGGTTTGAGTTATGTATAAACAGGTTAGGATTGACATAGCTGACTCGATTATTTAAATGGATCAAGTTCGAGTTGGGCTTTTCTGATCATCAATTTGTTAACTCGAACCCGCCAACACAAACCCAACCTGAATTGTCATCCCTTGGTGTGTCATTGCTTATTTTATGCTTATATATTATTTTTAAGGCAGACAAGAGATTTCTCCTACTTACTTTTTAACAATTTTCCAAAAAAATTATAAGAAAATGATTTTTTTTCGTAATATTATTATTATAACTGAAGTTAATAGTACCTTTTTTACTTTGTTTCTCTTATAAAAAACTTTTAGTAAATGAATTTGATTGAAAAATTTGCTATCTGAGTATTATTACATCTTTAACAAATTAAGCAAAGATAAAATACTACTCCAGTATTTCACAACGTACTTATCCTACTTATTTTCAGGCACAAACATAAGAAAAGGATATAAACAATCCTAAACACCCTCTTGCAAAGGAAAACATAAAATAAATGCAATATGTTATTTCTAACACTCATTTTGGAAAAGTCAACTATTTTAACTAGTGTATAGAAAAATATACTAAAATAGAACAAGGGGGCCATTATTAGGTGTAGAAAGTCCTAAAGCAAACTTGTTATTGGATAGGAGTTGTTGGACAAGATATGTGAATGAGTAGTATCTTTTTTAATGAAAGAAATTCGGATTGATTTGTTTAGGGAAATGATTTGCAGATTCTTACTTTTGATTGATACATTTTAATTTGTGTATTAAACAGTTGTATATTTATCATACACTGCTTTATCAGGTTGTACATGCCAATAAAAAATAAGAGTGTCTCAATCAATCCCCATTTGTTTAAGTGTAAAAGTTCTTGTTAGTAGTAGGTAAGGTGAATTGTTTAAAGCATGGTTTTTGTCATATATATGACTCGGCTTGTAACTAAAGAGATTATCACATACCCAAGTTTTTCCGTCTAGTAGTTCATTGACCTAAAGTTATGAATTTAAGTCTGGTTGAAAATATTATATTATATATTTATATTATAAGATAAGATTGGTGATAGTATCAATTAATTGTGGATTACATAAGTATGCTACAAAAGACAAACCATTTAGGGCCGTTTGGTTTAAGGTTTCTTTAGAATTGTTAAGGAACGAGTCGGTATGTTGTCCGCGCGTTGCGACGGGGGTTTTTTTTTTTGAACGGCAAAAATGGAATATATAAAAAAAAGAGCCTAGCAAGACGCTAGAAACATAAAGTACAATAGAGTCAACAAAAAGAATTACATAACATCAAAAAATGGTAAAATCCCGAGACTTTAACTGCGAGGGAATCAAAAGGGATGAAAAAACTTTTGACACGAAGGCCGACGGATCAGTTTTCACTTCGGCAAAAGAAAAACCCCCCATCCCGGAGGCCGAGCCACCGGTTTTCACTTCGGCATGGATTTTGATGAAATCCCAAACAAGTCCCGAGAGAATGATGAAAAGAAGAACCATCCTCAAAACCGACGAAGATGCCAAACGAAAAAACATTGGCGTACAGGTACGCCAACCCAGCGAACTTGAACGCCAGCTTCAGGAAAAAACCAAAAGCAGCTCTAACCATTGCCATTACGCGTGATCGAAAAGGGATACATTGGCGTTGCGGTGGGGTTAACTTAGTGTCGAAAGCTTTTTACGGTATTTTTGGTATGTGTTTAGTAGACTTGGAGATATCTGTCTTTCTTTTTGTATATTGTACTAAAGTTTTTGTAGGTGGTGAAAAAATAAAATAAAAATTATACAAAACAGCAACCCACAAACTATTAAATAGCCCACATGAAGAGTGTACACTGGCCCAATGAATAAGAACCCAGACCCTAACTATTTTGTCGTCATCTATCACGGGGATTAGGAGTATATACAATTAGAATTTGATTCAAATTCTAAATCGTGTTTGGTTGAAAAACTAATGAAATTGAAATGTATTAATTTTTTTAAAATTCATGTACGAAGGAATTAAACATTTCTTGTACAAAGCGATGGAATCTTTAAAATTCCACAAGGAATTAAAACATAAAGAGAAGTTCAAATTACATCCGTGTGGTTTACCCCAAAACCGTCTCACGTCCATCGTTAATACTTTCGTGCGTTATTAAAAAAATTAATTTTAAAAAAAATTTTCGTACTTTATTTAAAAAAATTCGTACTTTATTTTTCTTAAAAAATAATACTAATTTATTTATAACGTACGAAAAAAAAAAGTTTTTTACTTGGTAATTTTTTTAAAAAAAGTAGCCTTTTTTTAAAAAAATTAAAAAAATTCTTTTTTGAATTAACGTAAGAAAAAATTTAAAACAAAATTTTTTATTTTTTTTAATAACGTACGCAAAAAGAATTAAAAAAAGTAAAAAATAAATAAAAATTATTATTTGTAAACCAAACAGAAATCTAGCATGGAATTTTATTTCTTTCTTCTAACCAAACACATGACATATTTTAAATTTTGACATTTCAATTCTTTAAAATTTCCAATCCTTGATAGATTCCAATTCCATAAAAAAATATTCTACGAACCAAACGAGCCCTTACAGTTGAAACCGAAAAGAATGACATATTAATCGATTTCATACAGAATATTTCATCAAATGCTCGGTTTTATTTAATATGCCTAGCAAGGTTTTGTTATTTTTTCTTAAAAAATCATAAGAGGGTGGAGTATCATGGCAAGTTATAGCTCTTTATTTGGGCCTCGCATGCTGCCACATCAGCATCTCACTCCCACTCAAAAATACTACTTCACTCATAACACACTCTTATCTCCTCACTTGGGCCCCACCATCGACAATTTTATTTTATTTTTTATTATTTTCACACAAACATAATTCATTTCATTAATATAAAAATACAAAATACATTACAATAAAAATAAAACATTGCGAAATTTAAAAACTAATGCGAAAATTTACAAAAAATACATCAAATTATAAATAAACTAATGTTCCTGTTGATGTTGTAAATGTTGTTGCCAAAGATGCTCAATGACATTACGTTGAAGCTTTGCGTGTGTTTGTTTATCACGTAGTTCTTTGGATTTTCTTTTTTGCAATTCGCATCGCTCAACCCATGTCCTTAATATATTTGCTTGCGGCCAAATATAATTTTGCTGGTCAAACTCGGATAACGCAAACTTTTGATTTTTTAAAATCATGTTATGCAATATAATGCAAGTGTACATGACTCTGCGTAGCTTATTGACGGTCCAAGCACGCGCTGGTTGACATATAATATGCCAACGTCCTTGAAGGACCCCAAAAGCTCTTTCAACGCCTTTTCGAGCACTTTCTTGTTTCCGTTAAATAACGCATTCTTCTCTGAATTTGCAACCGTAAATGATTTAATAAAAGATGATCATTATGGGTAAATGTCGTCGGCTAGATAATACCCTTTTTCAAATGTAACCCCGTTACATTCAAACGGAGCCACGGGGGCGATGTCATCAAGAAGGTCGTCAAATAACGAAGAATTATTCAAAACGGTTAAATCGTTATTTGCACCCGCTACCCCAAAAAATGCATGCCAAATCTACAAATCATATGAAGCAACAGCCTCAAGCATTATAGTTGGGTATATTTTATCACCTCTAGCAAATTGGCCATGCCATGCTTTTGGGCAATTTCTCCATTCCCAGTGCATACAATCAATGCTTTCAAGCATTCCCGGAAAACCATGAATATTATTGTGTGCAGTGTATAACTTTTGAATGTCATTGAAGTCAGGTTTTCGTAAATATTCGGGCATAAACAGATCGATAACGCACATAGTAAAAAAATCTAGACAATCACGTATGCAATGGTTACCCATTTGTAAATACTCATCTAATGAATCAGGTGTTACGCCGTATGCCAGTTGGTGTATGGCGCATGTGCATTTCATAATTACACTAAAACCTGGTAGACCCGTAGCATCGGGTCGGACTCTAAAGAAATCGAAATGCAGAGGAAGAGGATGGTGTAATTTTCAATACCTGAGACTATTTTTTAAAAATAATGTACGGCTCATACGATATCGTTTTCAAAAATAATACTCGGGATATTTTGGGTGAGGACCAAAATAGTCCGCCATCAAACGTGTTTCCGCATTTAAACGTTCCCGGTAGATATAGTTTTGGTGGCGCACCCGTTCTGCTTCTTCTTCTTGTTGTTGCTCTGACTGAACTTGTTGCATATCATCTCAAGATCATCGAAATCATCAACATCGGACAAATCACCACCATCTGAATCACTCATCACGTTTATTGATTTTAAGATGTAGTGTTTTGAAAGAGTAGTTATGTAAAAATTTATAAAATGAGGTAGTATTTATAGTGTAAAAGTGGGTATAAATTAAAAATATATATATAATTAAAAATATGCAACGAATATATTGTTAACGGATATATACATTTTGTCGTTATTTAAGCCATGGCTATGGCGAGATAATGGATTTTTGGGCTATGGCGAGCGATGGTGGTGTGGTGGCGAGAGCTGTGGCGTGGCCACGTTGGATGTGGCGAGCCCCCACCGCCACCATACTCCTTTCTCTAAGGTTTACTATTTTTTAGAAAAATTAGCAAGACATTGCGCTTCTTTTAAAAAAGTAGCAAGACTTTGCGATTTTTTTAGAAAAACTCGCAAACTTTTGATTTTTTTTAGAAAAATTAGCAAGACATTGCTAGTTAACCTTGTGATTTTTGTTAAAAAAATTAGCAAGACCTTGTGATGTTTATTTAAATATGCGAATTGTAGCAACATATAGCTAGTTTCCTGAGTATAATGGCTTTTCAGATAAAAATTAAGTATTTGGTGAAGTATATTTGTAAAATTCATTATTTTTAAAACCACAAGTTGGATTTATTTTGTGATTTATTTTAGTTGACTTCCATTCATGACCTAGGAAACAACTCTTTTTCCCAAAGACTTGTTTAGGTTTAAATGCGCATCATTATTAGTTTTGGTAATTCTCCATAATCATTAAGTATTATTAATGTTTACGTATGGTATGTAAAACGTGTTTAAGGAAGGATTTGGGATGATGGCGTTGTTTGGTTTCACGTATTAAATGGTAAGGACCTGATGGTATGATAGAGATCATGAAGCTTGGGTAACACTTAAACAAACCATATTTGTAATGTGTAGAAGTTACTGTGTTTAACGGTTGTACCCAAATGTATGAACTTACTTGGTGAAGTTGTGAGATGTATTTATAATGAGGCATTAGGGTTTAGAGATAAACCCTTTGATCCGTTGAGGGGTGATCAACGGTTGTGGGGAGGCCACCCGTTGATCATCCACTGAGCAGACAACTAGGATAGGTGTGACTGTCTCATTGGCTCGTACGGGATCATGCTAGCTGTGCGCCACACTGTCAGGTGTCGTCGTGTCAGATGGTAAAACCTGCCAGGTGTCGAAACATGTCCAGGTGGACCTAAGGGCGTTAGATTAACACCTGAACCTGTCGACCTGTACAGAGGAAAACTCCCACATTTTTCGAATTTATTTTTGTTAAATTTCTAGAATTTTTAAACTTTTAGATTTTTGCAAAAAGCCACGATTACATTAGTACAAATATTCTATCTTTATTGTTTTATTAGGATTTTAGTTTATGATTATATTGGGTTGTATATTGTTTACCATCGATTTTATACGGGTATAGTTGTTTTTGTCTTTGATTTTCAGGTTATATTAAATAAAGAGAGTCTGGAAGCTCTTAGGATTTTCACTTGGACGATTCTTGGGTGAAAATTTAACCGGTTTATCTCGTTTCTTCTCCGATATTGAGCAATCTAAGGGAGTACTAATTTCTTTCGTCTTTCATTTATTTTACCTTTCTCGTTTTTCGGGGACTTTTAGAACATTTGGGACAATGTTCAATTTAGGGCTGAGTATGGTGGAAATTTTTGACACGACACGATAAATGACATGAACCCGACACGAAGTTAAACAGGTTTGGGTTGAGGGTAAACGGGTTTGGGTCAAAAACGGGTCAACCTGTTTAACCCGTTTAATAAATGGGTCATGTTTGGGTTGAGTAAGTATTAAACACGTTAATATGTGAACTCGTTTAAGTATATATAAGCCTTAAAAAATAAAATATATAACTCGAATTTTATGTTGGATTTGAAACAAATGTATTTTGCTATGTACTTGATGTGAGTGGATTACGATTATAACTTATATATCATTGAAATTGTCGTATAGTTATTTGTATTTTATGTTTATCATTTTTTAAATCCTAATTAGGGTTGTAAACGAACTAAACGTTCAGTGAACATTTCGTGAACCATTCGGTAAAAAGTTTGTTTAGGTTCGTTTATTTAATAAATGAACGAACATGAACAACATTTCACGTTCGTTTAGTTAAATGAACGAACATGAACAAAAGTCTTGTTCGTTTATTTATGTTCGCGAACGTCCGATTATTCGTTCGTTTATGATCGTTTTTTTTAAACGGCAAAATATCAATTACTCAACAAAAAGGTACAAAGCATGGAACATCAAACCTCACAAAACTACAATCACAAAACTATCAAACACAGAATATACAAAAAATGGGCCCTCTCAACACAAACGCCACGAGATGTGATGCAACTTCAATAAACAAGCAGAAGTCCCATTCCAACCGAGGAATCCACACATGAGTATCTCAAATAGGCAACCAAACTCTCACCCATTTATCTCAACATCAACATTATAAGTAAGCCTACATAGATTCAGACTACTTACCCATTGTTGCCACTCGAAACCGCCGTTCGTTTATGATCGTATATATGTTTATGTTCATCTATCGTATCTTTTCATTATATAGTTTTAAATTACTTTACTTAAACAAAACAATACATTTAAAACAGAATATTGTATTTGTTTTTTTGTAGATTTTATGTTTACTTACGTTCGATCGTTTATGTTCATTTAGTGCCTTAATGAACGAACATAAAGGAACATGAACAACCTTATTTCTTAATAAACGAACATGAACAAGAATATTTGTTCGTTTAAGCGATCGTGTTCATTTGTTTGTCCGACCAAAATTAAACGAACGAACATGAACAAGGCTCCGTTTGTGTTCGTTCGGTTCGTTTACAGCCCTAATCCTAATATCATTTTTGCATTTATACTAGTTAAATCGACAAACCACCAATCTTATTCACCGTTTAACCTATTTACTTAAGCAGGTTAAACGGGTCAGAAACAGGTTACACGTGTAATGCATGTATGGGTTAGGGTTGAGTTTCTTGACACAATTAATAAATGGGTCGTGTTTGGGTAGAGCTTATAATAACCCGCGAACCCGAACAGGTCAACCCGAACATGACTCGATTGCCACCCCTAGGGCTGAGCAAACCGAACCGACAAATCGAGCCGAGCCGAACCGACCATTTTCGGTTTGGTTCGGTTTTTGGTTTTGTATATTTATTGTTTTTGGTTTTGGTTTTGCTCGGTCCAGTTTGGTTTCGGGTTAAAACAAAAAAATATATGCCTAAACTATCTATTCATTTCAGTTTTGATCGGTTCGGTTCGGTTTTGGTTTTGCTCGGTTCACTTCGGTTCGATTTTCGGTTCATGTTTTTCTCAAAGTTGATTTTCGGTTCGGTTCGGTTTTCAACCGATGCTCAGCCCTAGTTCAATTTAATTGTAGGGAATGAAATGAATGTCTTAGAAACTGTTTTTTCACTTGCATTTGCTTTGTTTTAAAAAGATGTGTAATATACCGAAACATAGTTTAGGACGGTAATTTTGACCCAAATTAAAAAATATATTGTATATATCGGTGAAACTGTAGTTTAAGAAGCGTCTCATGGATAGGAGTTATATAACTAGCAAAAAAAATCTACCACTCAAAAAATCCACCCCAAAAATGTGAGGTTCGCTCCTAGAAAAGTATGTTGTGAAATAGAAAGCTGTAATGATGATGTTATATACTACTATAAAAAAGTTTACGGTGTTATATACTAGAGATGTGAATAATTTTTATAGAAAATATTAATGTTTCTTTTTTGATCTAGAAACTACATTAAAACCAAATTTGTCACAATTTGTCATTTATAGTGTTAACGATTTAATGTGAGAACATTATTAGAGCAATTATTTTTAAAATTTGTAACATCGATTTTTTTGCAACATTGTTAAGGCATTTAAGATTACAAAGATGGTGAGCTATGACTTTAAAAAAAATTAGTGTATAACATTGTTAGGTCATTTGGGATTGCATGGACACTTGTGTATAAAAATTGCTTGTGTACATAAATACTAGCAAGGTACCCCCGTGTTGCGACAATGGTATCATGTAACGATTAATCAGAGAAATAGATCAGGGTTCACCCGTTTGTAGCGGTTCTGAAGGGTTATTTTCGGTTCGTTTTTGAACGGCTTTTATTGGCTAGCCGAACCAATGGTGACTTCGGTTCCCGGTTGAGCCCTTTGGTCCTGTCCGATTTTCAAACTATATGTACCATCAACCTGTTAGCATATACATTGTATGAAGCTTTGTGTGTTTTATTAGTTTGTACAATGTGTATAATAACATGTATTTTCATTTTATGGGTGTTTTAAAAATAATATTAATTAATGTGTTTAATTAGCTTATTCTTTGGATTATGTTGTAGCTTGTTCAAATTGTATATTGTTAAATATTATTGTACTTTTGAGTAAGGGGGTGTTTTAATTGGTTGTATTATAATTTAACATGTATGCTTATAATTCGTTGTACAATGAGAATATATCATTGTACTTTTAAGTAGTAGGGGTGTTTTAACAAGAGTATTAATTATGTATTAAAAAAATTATACAGTATGTTTCTTTGTTTGTATGTTTCAAATTCCAAGTTTGTAATGTGTTAGTTCATTAAAAAGTTGTACACTACGTTTGAAATTTCAAGTTTGAAAGCATTTAATGCCGCAACATGACTTCCTCCATTATAAGTAGTATAGATATAGATATGTTTTGAAATTTTAAGTTTGAAAGCATCTAATGCTTCGACATGTCTTTCTGCGTTATAAGTAGTATAAATAGATTACATAGATGGTTGCAATAGAAAATAAACATCATCTTTTTTTAACGGCGAAATTTTATTAAAAAAGCTAGCAAAAAGCTAAACAAAAGCATTACATAGAAGAGATAGCACTTGGCGGGTCTAAAATCCACGCCAACCAAAAAACATTACCATTTCTACATCTATTATTCACCCAAAGCCAAGTTTAGGAGACCATATTGTCAAAGATCAAACTTTTCGTAGGATTTCTTGATGAAAACAAGACCGCATTCCTGAAATTCCAAATATGCCACCACAAAGAGAAGAAGGTAGCTTCCAACGTCGACTTTGTAAGCTATTAAGCCGTAACCCATTGAACCAAACCTCCCAAGCTAAAGGGTCAAGCAAAGCGAGAATATGAATCTTCCACCACCTCCCAATTAGCTAGAAAAGATCCAAAGCCAAAGAACAGCCAAAGAATAAATGGATATGAGACTCCCACTCGCTCCCACAGACGGGACACAACACGCAAGGAATATCCATACCTCTATTTGTTGGATCCCACTCTAGATAGATCTTTACTGCCTGTTAAGGATGGTGATTAACCTATGTAATCACAAGCTAATCACAAGAGAGACTCTTGCTTAAGAAAGCTAATGTCTACGCGGAATATAGACACAACTAATAAGAAGAACATGACTAATAAAAACTAAAAGATCCTTCTATGGATTTCTATTAATTAACAAGGAGAAATGTGTTTTCTGAATCTGTCTCCTTCCCTAAGCCGTAGGTTCTCCTTTTATAGTGGAGAAACCCTAATCAGCATTTACTAAAAACGCGTGAGATTGATATGCATGAATATCTTCCTTATTTAGCTCATGCATATCCTCATCTCTAACTAACTAAAATCTTATCCTGGAATAACTATTTGACTTTACCAGGACTAAGTATTCTACCAGTAGGAACTAAACTTAGCCTACCAGGACTAACTATGATAATAACCTTACCAGCAGGAACTACATACCTGCCAGTAGGAACTACTACTCTACCAGTAGGAACTACATACCTACTAGTAGAAACTAAGTATTACAAATATTCCTAACAATCCTCCCCTAAACTGGAATTTGACTATGTTAATTTCCAGTTTCTAGATAGATCTTCAAACTTGAACCTTGAGGATTGAAATATGAACTTTACAGCAACATCCAATCTGCTTGAGTCTTGACTTGAACACATGAAACTTCTGCACATATCTGTATTTCTTCATACAAACACCTTCAAGAGACTAATGATGATGAGCATTGAACATTGAGCAGATCTTGTGTCAAGCAGATTGGTCTTCATAGCCTTGGAACCGAACATCAAAAGTCTTGTTGAACTTGAACATCAAAAGGCAGCAACGTTGAAGAAGCAGCAGGAAAACTTGAACCAGCAACAGACTTTGGAACCACCTCAGCTACATGAGTAGATTTGATAAGCCTTTACCAAGTAGCTACTCACTCTTGGGCTAGCTAATTCTTTGGTGGAATCATGACATCACCCTGGTGAATTAGTAACCAGTCCAACTCTTAGAACATGAATCAATGGTGAATTGGAATACCCTAATGATTTTTGGCAAATCATCACAGCCATAAACGGATTTTATATGTCTTTACCTGTAGCCGTTTGCTCAGGACTAGCCAACTCTTTGTTGTGATAACAAGGTGAGTTGATTACCCTACAATTTTTAGCAAATTGTCAGCTATCAACGGATTTGTTAAGTCTTTACCAAAAGCCGTTTGCGTTTGGACTAGCCAATCCTTTGGTTCCCAATAAGGGCATTATCCATGGTGGATTGATGACCATTTCAACTCTCAGCAAAAGAAGCATGGGTGAGTTAAATACCCTATAGTTTTGAGCAAACTATTAAAGCTATCAACGGATTTGAGAATCACACCAGAGCCGTACCCTCATGGTGAATCAACTCTTTCTTGTCTGTGAGACATGGTGAGTTGAACACCATTTGTTGTGTGGTGGTTAACCAACACCCAAACCCTGAAAATTTCTCTTTTTGTTCAAAATGTGTTGCAATAAAACCAAGCAGCATGCCAAAAACTGTTTCCATATCCAAAACTTGGTGCACACTCAAAAATGTTTATGGCACAACTGTGCAAAAGCTAATAAGTATAGAGGTTCTACATAAAAACTTTATATATCAAAAATATATTTTAAATAGCAAAAAGATTTATGATATATAATAAACTTAACAGTACCATTCATGAACCTTAGGACGCTTGGAATCAGAAATTTGTTTCTTGAGAAAGGCAATCAACTGAACCGCAGTGGTAAGTTCATTACCCACTGTTTCGTGACAAATCTCCAGCTGATGATCGAGCATCCTTTCGATAAGGTTTATAGTGAGGGGATACTTCTTGTCCACAAACATATGTATAACCAGTCCACTAACTGTCTCCAACACATGAACACCAGAAAAAGAATATAGCTTCCAGTTTTGAATACTCCAGGTGTGTTGGTTCTTCCAAAAATCACTACCATCATTCACTTTAGGTGAATCCATCAAAATCTTAAGATCTCCCCAAAGAACAAGACCAACTCCCTCAGCTTTCTTATCTTGATAAAACGTCATCACGCGGCCATAAATCGTCATCAAGTCTGCTCTAGTGACCAAGTGAAGGATTTCCCTAAGGCTTGTGAAGTACTTGCGAGAGTTGTCTAGTCTGTAGATGGCATTGATCGATCCTAACCCCGTAGGCAATAACTCCCAGTCAACAACAACATATAAATGAACAGGTGTATCACAATCAGAAGCAGAATCCTCATCAGAAGCATACTTAATGCACAATTTGTGTTCAGCGTCAGGATCTCCTTCTTCAATTGGAATGGTAGATTGAGAAGTATGAACACCTTTTCTGCCTAATCGCTTCTTCTTGGTACCATCCTTCTTGATTGAGGAGGCAGTTTGTTATGCTTTAGAAGCAATGTTAGAAGGAACTTCAACATCCTCTACTGTAGCTTCCTGAAGAAACTTCAACTTCTGGAATATTCTAAGAATGAGAAGGAGCATCAACTTTCTCTCGTGAAACATTTTTAGAAGGAGCTTCAACTTCTACTTCCTGTGAAACACCATGAGAATGAGCTTCAACGTCGACTTCAACATCACCAGTCTTAAGTTTCTTTGAAGAGGTATTAGTCATTGGACTACCATCTCTTTTCAGACCCCTTGTGAAAGCAACAGCTCTTTGAATCTTGTCAAACTCTTCTTGAAGTTGTTCAGGAGAGAGTTTTCGAACTTGAACCATAGTCCAACCAGTAGTGTATACAGCAGGACCTTGATTCTTCACATAAGTTCTCATATATTGCCTGATCTGAGCTGGTGTCATAGGCCTATTCCTCTGTTCTTGAGCCCGTTGCTCAGCAAGTTCTTTTCTCCAAGAATTGACCAAAGCAACCATCCTGGCTGCAAAATCATCATCAGTAAAATCGACCCTGAAAATTATGGAAGATAAGTCTGGATTTGCTTGAAGACGAGCCAAAATTATATCCCAAGCAGCATCTGAGTAGTTGGCAGCAGATGCAAGAACCTCTTGCTGTCTCTTTCTTTGGTCTTCAGTCATCTCAAAGTCTTGAGCCATCTGCCTAGCTAAATTAGCATCCTTCATAAGAGATTCAGCTCTATGCTTTTCTAAATCTGCAAGTTCTTGAGCTTGTAATCTCTGAGCAGCCTCCCAACCTAGTCTTTCTTCTTCTAATTGCTTGAAAGTCTTATCTTGAGTTGGAGTAGGTTCTTTAACAACAACACCTTTTCCTTTTCTGGCATCTCTGATAGGTGATGAATGAGTAGCCGATGTACCACTCCTAGTAGGAATTGGTTCAGTAGTAGGAATAAAACTACTGGTAGGAACAGTTGTGCTACTAGGAGAAACGATTGAAGGACCAGTAGGATCAACACCAGACAGAACATTAGTAGGAACAACAGTAGTAGTAGGAACATCACTATTAGGATCATAAGAACAAGTAGTAGGATTACCAGAGGCACTAGCAGGAGATTTAGTGGAATCAACACCAGACGGAACATTAGTAGGAACAACAGTAGTAGTAGGAACATTACTATTAGGATCATAAGAACAAGCAGTATGATTACCAGAGGCACCAGCAGGAGATTTAGCCAATGCAATTAGAGCATCCAAATCCACAGCTTGCTCTCCTCCTTCTTCTTGGTCAGAATCACTCAACACCACCTTCCTTTTCTTGGTCTTGAGTTTTACCTCAAATACTTTGACTTTCTTGACCAATTTTGCCACCACATCCTTAAATAGCTTCTTGTGTGCCTTGAGCTCAGTTTCCAAATAACTTACCTTTTGTACTAGAGTAGAAACTACAAAGGACAAAGTAGATAGAGTAATACGGTCCTATGCACCTCCTGAAGTATGACCTGAAGGGGAAGCTTGAGTGAACCTTGGTGGAGTTTCATGAAAAGAGCCTCCCAAAGAGTCATCTTCAGTCTCATAAACACGTGAGGAGGAAGGTATATTTGAGTCAGTCCTTTGACCATGCTCAAAGACAGGAGCAACAGAGGGAGTAGCTTGTTGTATTGGGGGTGTGGACAAAT
This sequence comes from Tanacetum coccineum, assembly GCA_026074375.1. Lineage (NCBI taxonomy): Eukaryota > Viridiplantae > Streptophyta > Magnoliopsida > Asterales > Asteraceae > Tanacetum > Tanacetum coccineum. The sequence goes on from BQNB010027646.1 coordinate 27,554, forward strand.
GGTCTTGAGAATGGTCAGATTCATGCCTAGTCTCAGGAATAGTTTCAGGAATAGGTGGTGGGACAGCTTGTACATCTGCCCCTGCTCCTTCACCATCTTGAGCTTGGGAAAGCATAGCAACCAAAAGTGGCATAGATGGCCCCACAAAGTTGAGCTTCATATTAGCAAAAAGTTTGCTAGATTAGTTAATGTTGTAATAGAATATTATCGAGAATCGGGCTCGATAGTTAATCTAATATTGTATATGTTTCGGGTTTAATCCCAAGCAAAACCCGAGCCCGAGTCCTAGTTAAATATCCCGCGCGTCACATTAAATGTGTAGGGGTATATATATAGATATTTTTCACTTGGAAAAAATATCTATCATATCTCTTCTCATTATTTCTAAATAATATCTTTTCTTTTCCTCTCATCTCTCTCTCTTCTCTCTCATCTCTCTCTCTCTAAACCATTATCTCTTTTCTAGTTTCTTGGTTCGATCCGTGTTTCGAAATATAAAGTGAAAGTGTAGATCAGGATCCAACAATTGGTATCACTCGCCACGGGTGGGTTTAGTGATTTTTCTTATTCACTTTGAGCTTTGATTCCGGAAAAAAAAAATTATATCATAAACATTTTGTTGAGAATCCATTTTTGTCTCACACAAACACATCCTAATTTTTTATATAACATTTTAATAACGTTTTCTGTTTTACATTTTTTTCTGTTTTCGTCATCTTCTTTTTCTGTTTTTCTTTCATTTTTTTTATATTTTCCGTTTTTTATCCATCTTTTTGTTGCTCTCTGGCGTGGTAAGAAAAACACAAGGACGAGGATTTAGCTTATTTTTATGTGGTATACGGCGGGTTGAAGACGGTACAAAAATCGTGCGCACATGGTGTTTGCTATATTGTTGAAGTCGAACAAGCATTTTCTTGAGTGAAGCCGAACAAGTAACAACTCTCATGAACCGAACGAATTCACACCTTTAACAACCGAACGAGTTTTTGTTGTCTCAACCGAACGAGTTCATTTTCTATAGAACCGAACGAGTTGATTCTTCAACCACCGAACGAGTTCATTTTCTACAGAGCCGAACGAGTGAAAAATCTCAAGGACCGAACGAATATTTTTTTTTAAGTTGGACCGAACGAGTTTTTTTTCTAGCTTGAACCGAACTACATCAACCACGAGAACAAAAACTTACACGTTTTAACTAATTTTCGGTTTTTCGGTTTCGAGTGACGTTAAACGACGGGACATAAGACATAGACCGTCGTGATCGTGACAACTTTTCGATCAACGTGGCCTATTTAATTCTCACCGACGATAAACGTATCACTCCGCGAGATCAAATTTACAAACGTTGCATTTTTTTCTCATGTTTATCAAGTTTAAAACAAAGATGACAAATGAACAGGAGGGAAAACGTGTGTATTTTTTAACATAAATTCGATTTCTACACTTTTAGTCCCTGGACTTCAAGTCTACTTCACCACAAGTCTCTTGTTGCAATAACAACCCTTCTAGTTGAAAATAACTTTTCACAGTTAGTCCTTAGTGCATCTAATTCAACCGTTAGCCCTATAAAGTGAATAGTTTGTGCACCGTTTGTCCTTATTTGAGTTTTGATCAACCGTTAATCATTTCAAGCTCAAAATTTGTGCACCGTTCAACATTTTTAGCTCACAAATCGTTAACAAAAGCTTAAGTTCTTCAACGACAACAACGATTTCAACATCAATTCATTAATATTTTACGGTTTCTTCTTGATTTAGTAAAATCCCGCGAAATACTCTTGTATTTTCTCAGTTTAAATCATAGATTTGTAAAATCCCGTGAACGTTAATTGATTTCAATCCACAACAACAATCACATCCACTTAAGATCCAACAAAATCTTTCACACTTCAACTCATGATAAAATGGAGAAGAAAGATACCTTATCTTCGTGTTCAGATTCAGAAATACAACAAATGCAACTAATTCAAGACAAATCAAAAGAAAGTTGCATGGTATCTTTTCAACGACTTCATTCACACCTCAAGTGTCTTTTAAACAACGACTTAAAAGGAAGTCGAACCGATGATGGATTCAAACGCGCATTTACGACACTTTTTTGTCAAGTCTAGAGACTTTCACAGGCACGATGTTCCTAAACGTGGATCAACTAGAAAAGCAACTTGACAACAAAGAATTTCAAGAGATTGGATCCATGGCTTCTTTTAAAGTACTCGAGACACAGTTTCAAATGTTCATCAACTCACAGATCTATTTGAATGATGAATATATTGTAATGACACGAAACTACTTTCTAGAATACACTCGACTCGATATTCCAGAATTCCGTGATACACTGATCCAAAACATGGATTATGTTAAAAAGTCAATTGAGAAAAGAGCGCTGCATAAAATGGAGTATGACAGCAGGGTGAATGAAAGACTGATGCAGACGACAGAGGAAAAGGTTGATTCGAGTAAAGCATTGGATGCTAGTTTGGTTGATACAGAAAGCAGTGGGACAACATTAAAAGAGCAAGATACAAGCAGAAGATCAGGGAATGATTCACATGCTGATGATGCAGATATCAGACCCATCTCTAATGAAGAGCCAATGGCTGAGGTACAAACGACTGCTGAAATCAATGTCTTTGCTATAGGACAACAACATACTGAGCAACCCGAACTCAATAATGAAGGAGAGGTTGACCAGAATGCTGAACAATGTCATGACACATGTCCTTTGCCTGCTACATTAACTGATAACCAGACAACTGAATTTTCAAATCAATCTCTTGAATCTGAAAATATTCGTCTCAAAAAGACCGTTGCCTAATTTCAAAAAGATTTTTTAAGAATGGAAGCACATTGTGTTAATCTTGAACTTAAATATCAAAATCAGCTATTAAAGAAGGGCAACATGGTTAATTTTCGAAAGTAAAAGTAATGAAGCCAATGGGTTAAACATAACATCGATGTAATTGAAAAACATATAAAACATCGAATTTGGAACATGTGTGTAAATTACTCGAAGAGAAGAGCAGTTACATAAGAAAAAAGAGCACTTGTAACAGACTTACAAAAGTCTTTTTTGATTCTATCAAAGGACACGAGTTCAGACCAAAGACCATAATGACTCTTTAATGGCACAACTGAACAAAAAGTCTATTGAAAATGTTGATGTACTAGCTCAGATTCAGAAAAAGGGGTTTGCAATTGCAGCATTAAAAAATGAGTTAAGGAAACTAACAGGAAATAGTGTGAATACTAAGTGTTGCAAAGCATAATCTTGGGTAAAACGGTTGACAACACTCATAAGAAACCAATCCGTTGTTAGACAACCGAACGCGTTTAAGTTTGAACGACCTAGAATTTAAAAACCACGGTTTGCCTCCCAAGTTGATGGAACAACGACCTTGTCAAAACAGTCACTACACATTATCTGCTAGAGAAAGAGATCTGCCCCTGCAAAAACCTCATCACATGATTGCACCAAGCTTATCTAGGTATAGCTCAAAACGACATTGTTCATAATCTCTACTAGAGGAAGCTAAGAAAAAGGACACATGATATCTAGGATACCCTGAATTTCTGACTCCAAAAACATTTTGTTTGGCTCGACATGTCAGAAATGTGGTCATTAATGCCAGTCATGACGCTTGTGTAATAAAATTCCTGAAAGAAGTCAACTCGCGTGCTAAGGTTCCATCCAATAAGACAACGAACATAAACAAACCCGTAGAGCAAATAAGGGTTGCAACGAAACCAAAAAGACAGATCCCAAAAGGACATAGGTTTTCAATCAAAAAGACTACCACTGTGCATGAGAAAACAACAAGTCCTAGATCTTGTCTTAGGTGGCAACCAACGGGTAGAATTCTCAAGACTGTTTATCTTAGATGGGTTTTGCCTCTAGCACAACAAAGGTTGAAAGTGAACCCCTAAATGGTTCAAATGCAGATATCCCTAACCAATGTGGAAAGCAAACAAGCTTCTTAATGTTCAGTGAGGTACTCTCTTAAGTACAGGCTCTACATCGTTCAATTACTGTGGAAGGACTCAGAGTTTGGTTGCGAAAAAGAAAGATATCTCAGAAAACAGGGCTTCAAGGAATTTTGATCTGATGATCACAAATGATGTCTGATCACAACAGTTCAGACCTCGCACCACAACGACAAGAGATGTCTGTTGAAAATGTCTCTTCAGGCCTCGTTCCTCAAGGACAAAAGGCGTCAGATTATGACAACTCTGACCCTGTGCCCCCAAGACAAAATGTTGTTCCTACAGCAGAAAAGACAGATTCGTCACAACAAGGGTTATAATTTCTCTTCAGTCCTTTACTTGAAGAATATTACAATCCAACACACGGTCTCGCTAAGGAAAACAACAATGATCAAGCACCGAATGCATCGTTTCACCAAGATGACTTTTTCAATCCTTTTTGTACACGGGTATAAGAAATTGGTGAGTCTTCCGTACAAGAAATTGGTGAGTCTTCCTCACGGAACATTGATAATACCGATGTGCATTCATTGACCACAAGTCATGATTACCGATGGACCAGAGATCATCCATTAGAACAAGTTCGTGGAAATCCAACCATGCCAGTTCAAACAAGACGGCAGCTTGCCACAGATCCTGAAATGTGTATGTTCGCGCTCACGGTGAGTATTGTTGAACCGAAGAACATTAAGGAGGCAATGGCTGATTCTGCATGGATTGAAGCAATGCAGGAAGAACTTCATCAGTTCGACAGACTAAAAGTCTGGGAACTAGTCGACAAACCATTTGGCAAAGATGATTATAAAGCTAAAGTGGTTATGGAAGAACAAGAAGGATGAAGATCAGACATGTAATTCCCAAAAAAGCGCGACTTATTTGCTAAAGGTTATGCTCAGGAAGAAGGTGTTGATTTTGAAGAATCATTTGCACCAGTTGCTCGCTTGGAAGCAGTTCGGATTTTTCGTTGCCCACGCAGCACACAAGTCTTTTCCAATCTATCAGATGGACGTAAAAATGACATTTCTTAATGGTCCACTAAAGGAAGAGGTTTACAATGCTCAGCCAGAAGGGTTCGTTGATCCAGATCATCCAGAAAAAGTCTACCTTCTAAGGAAATCTTTGTATGGATTAAATCAAGCTCCAAGAGCCTGGTATGATGAGACTTTCCAACTTCCTGATGTCCAAAGGCTTTACTAAAGGTACAATTGACCCAACTTTATTCAAGATAAAATATAGGGAGGATATTCTACTTGTGCAGATTTACGTTGATGACATAATTTTTGGGTCGACAAATCCTAAATATTCAAAACGATTTGAAAAGTTAATGTACAGTAGATTTGAAATGTAACACCCCCATTTTTACAAAATAGTAACGGAAGATAATCTGGGGTATTACTTCATGGATACAACAATCATAATCATAGAAAACAACTTTAAAAGAGATGTTGTTAGAAAAATTCGATCAGTCGGTTAATAAACTAAATGTGTGAATGTTGTTTAAACCTGGCACTAACAGGAATTTGCCTCAGAATAGAAACAAAAGCGGTTCAAAACAAAATGTGCTTAAAACCAGGAATGTATAGAATTTCATCCACCACAACCAAACTTGATATACCCATACAGTTGCATACATGCTTCTAGGAATACTCATCTCACATGTTAAATCGTCAGGAGTTATTCACACTTGATAGTGTTAGCAGACCACAGCTTAAGTGCTATCAATTCTAAAGATAAGGTTCATTCCAACCATAGTCCATGTGAAGTTCAAAAGAAGGAAGTAGAGACATCATAGGATTTCTAGTATTCTAAGAAAACAAAGTCTGTAATGCGTGTAATGACTGTTTCAAATTCCAGAATTTCGAATTGAAAAACAAAAATGTTGTTTGTGCTGAATGTGGAACATGTGTGTTTAATTCTAATCATGATGCTTGTGTTTCTCGATACTTGAAAGTGAATGCTAGAACATGAAGCCTAATGTAGTGCTATTAGTGCTAAGTAAACCCAAGAGAAAGCGAACAAATCTGTTGCAACAACCCATAAGAAAACAGTTGCATCAGATACCACTATTCAAAAATCCAAGAGTTACTATAAGGAGTTGTATGAGAATACAAATCAGGAATGGAAATGGTGGATAGCTAAGAGATGTCCATCAGGTTATACATGGACACAAAATCCACTTAGGACCAAAAAGATATGGATGCCTAAATAGGAAAGTTTGATGAATCAACAAGTATTAGTCCCACTATAGACATTGTCTCTAGGATAACTAATGTCTTGAAGATATCAAATTCCTTAGGATCTAATTTGTCCAATGTTCCATCATCCTCTAATTCTCTTACAGATTGTACAACTCATCCTATTCATTGTTGGTTTGGAGACACAAGACATGACGGGCTCAATCTCAACGCTTTTGTGTATTTTTGGTGGAGAAATTTCTGGGTATGTTCGTTTTGGAAATGATCAGTGTGCTCATTCTGGTTATGGAGATCTGTCAAGGAAATGGACGAATCAAGGGTTAAATACGTCGATGGCTCAATCACAATCTTTTCTCGGTTGGTCAATTCTGTGATGCTGATTTGGAGGTTACTTTCAGAGATATCTACTTGTATATTGTGAGAGTTCTTCAGGGGAAACAATTTACTAATGGTAATCATGGGATTGATCTCTACACAATTCTTTCAAGAAAACAACATCAACAAACTCTAATTTGGTTCATGGCTAAAGCTCACCACTCAAATGGTTATGGCATTCAAGGCTTTCTCATCTTAACTTCAATTACATTACCTTACTCTCAAAGAAAGAGGTTGTGAATGGCTTACCTAAGTTAAAATATGTCAAGGATCAACTTTGTTTGTCTTGTGAAATGAGTAAAGCAAAAAGAAGTTCATTCAAGACAAAAGCAGTTCCTAGTTACAAAGGAAGGCTAAATTTGCTTCACATGGACTTATGTGGTCCAATGCGCGTTGCAAGCATAAATGGGAAGAAGTATATTCTGGTGATTGTTGATGACTATTCAAGATATACTTGGACTCTTTTTCAACGATCCAAGGATGAAACACCAGAAGTTCTCAAAGACTTTCTCATGATGATTCAACGCAATCTTCAAGCTCGAGTTATTACTGTCCGTACTGACATAGGCACGAAATTCTTGAACAAGACACTCCATGCTTATTTTAAAGAAGAAGGCATTGAACATCAAACTTCCACTTCTCGAACACTGAACAAACGGCGTTGTCAAAGCGGAACCGTACTATTGTTGAGGTCTGCGTGACGATGCTTTCAGCTTCTAAGCTTCTATTATCATTTGGTGAAGCAGTTGCAAACAGCATTTCTTTACTCAGAACAGATCAATATCCATATACATCTCATGGAAGTACGGCATATAACATCATTAAATGACACGAACCTTCATTAAAACTTCTTCACATCTTTGGTTTCATTTGTTACATAACTAGAGATGGGGAAAATTGGATAAGATGAAAGAAAATGGGGATCCATGTGTCATGGTCGGGATATTCTTCTCAGTCGAAGGGATATATGTTTACAAAAGCGAACACGCCCCCGTAATAGTTGAGTCCATTATATCACGTTGATGGAATCAAAGCGATCAAGTCTGAATCAAAACAGTTCTGGACCTCGCACCATAACGACAAAAGGATGTTGTTGAAAATGTCTCTACAGGCCGTTCCTCAGGACAAAAGGCGTAAGATTAAGACAACTTGGACCCCGTGCCCCCAAAGATAAAAATGTTGTTCCTATAGCAGAGAAGACAGATTCGTCACAATATGGGTGGAATTTCTCTTCAGCCTTTCTTGAAGAATATTCAATCCAAACATGGTCATTGCTGAGGACAACATACAATGATCACAGCACCGAATGAATCGTTAAGAAGATGAACTTTATTCATCTTTTGTAACTGGGTACAAGTAATGTGTCTTCCTCATGAACATGATAATACGATGTCATTTCTTTTCAACGACAAAGTCATGATTACCGATGGACAGAGATCTCCATTAGAAACAAGTTCGTAGAAATCAACCATGCCCAGTTCAAACAGACGACAGTTTCCACAGATCTTGAAAATGTGTTATGTTCGCGCTCACGGTGAGTATGTTGAACGAAGGAACATTAAGGAGGCAATGGATGATTTGCAAGGGATTCGAAGCAATGCAAGATGAACTTCATCAGTTCGACAGACTAAAAGTCTGGGAACTAGTCGACAAACCATTTGGCAAGATGATTATATTGCTAAAGTGGTTATGGAAGAACAAGAAGGATGAAGATCAAACTGTAATTCGCAACAAAGCAAGACTTGTTTGCTAAAGGTTATGCTCAGGAAGAGGTAATTGATTGTGAGAATCATTTTGCTACAGTGCTCGCTTGGAAGCAGTCCCGATTTTTGTTGCCCACGCAGCACACAAGTCTTTTCCAATCTATCAGATGGACGTTAAAACGACATTTCTTAATGGTCTACTGAAGGAGGAGGTTTATGTTGCTCAGCCAGAAGGTTCGTTTGATCAGATCCATCCAGAACAGGTCTCTTCAGAGGAAGTTTGTGGTGGATTATACAAGCCAAGAGCTGGTATGATGAACTACAAACTTCCTGATGACCACAGGCTTTATAAAGGTATAATTGACCAACTTTATTCAAGATAAATACGGGGAGGATTATTTCTACTTGTGCAGATTTACGTTAATGACATAATTTTTGGGTCTACAAACCCTAAATATTCAAAATGATTTGAAAATTTAATGCACATAGATTTGAAATGTCCTTAATGGGGGATATGAAGTTCTTTTTAGGACTACAGATACCAGTCCCCAAAAGGTAATTTTATCAATCAGGCCAAGTACGCTTTCGAAATTCTGAAAAAGATAATATGGACATTGTCACTCATTGGTACAAAACCAATAGATGTAGATTTGAGTGAGAAACCCGTAGACCAATATGATTTTCGTAGTAAAATGGGTATCTATGTCTTGACATCTAGTAGACCAGACTTAGTGCAAAAGCAGTATGCTATTGTGCACGATATCAAGCACGACCAACTCATAAGCACTCAAGGAGGTTAAAAGAATCTTTAAAAACTAAAGGGTACATTAAATGGGACTCTGGTATACAAAGGATTCTGGCTTTGAACTAAAAATTTTAGACGCTGATCTGGCTGGATGCTTGATACTCGAAAAAGGCATTCTAGAGGGATAGTTCCTTGGTGATTAAACTGTAAGCTGGAGGTTAAGGAAACAAAACTGCACTGCAATGTCTTCAGCAGAGTTATCTACGTGGCGTTATCTACAAGTTATGCTCAAGTAATGTGGATGAGGACACAGCTTCAAGATTATGGCTTCAAACTACAACCAAAATACCGTTGTACGCGACTTCAGTCTAGCCATAGCAATAATCAGCAACCCTCGTACAACATTGCGAACAAAGACACATCTATACTCTGTATCATTTCATAAAGGAACAGGGTTGAAACTGGTATAATTGATTTATATTTTGTCAAACTGGAATACAATTAGCTGACATGTTTACAAAAGGCCCTTCCTAGGATCGGTTTAGTATCTTGTCAGAAGGATGGTATGAGATGTTTATCTAGCTGATCTGAAGTTCTGACAAATGAGCCTGTGATACTCATCATCAACATCAAAATGTAACATCTTTTTAGAAAGCAAAATACAAAATATAAACTTCTCAAAAGAAATATACCAATTAGAAAACAGGAAATTTCCAAAAAAGATTATTCTCGAATGTTCTCTTGGAATCGATAACATTGAGTGCTTAGAAATGTCGATTAACATTGACTACGGGTGTGTAAATGAAGTTCGGCGAGAGTTTCAAATAGTTCATAACATGTCATTTCTCATTTTCTAAATGGATTATGTGCAAATATCGTACATAACCGGAACTCAAATAAAGGTGGTTTATACTTATCCTCACAAAGAGGAAGTTAACGTTTCTAGGTCTTGAGCTGTTTTTACATGACATTCAATTTCTTTCGCTCAAGAAAAAAGGAAATTGTGGTTTCAGTCGCTATACCCTTACCGTTAGAAGAGGAAGTCTCTGAAACATCTGGTTTTCCAAAAGTGGAACCAAAATTTGTCAGAATTCTCGAAATTTTTCAAGAATTTCTCGATGACAATTCTTAATCTTTCAAAATTGTGTGTTCAACACTCCGTCCCTCACAGTGTTTTCAAAAGACAACAATTTCTCAATTGGTCCTATTTTTGAGGGGGAGTTTTTTCGAAAAACAAAGTTTTAATGTTTTTGAATACATCATTTATGTATTCAAAACATTATCAAAATGTTCCAAACCATTCATGCTGACCATATTTTCTCCCACAGAATTTTCAAGACATATTTTAATTACAAGGTATTTCAAAAACTAAGTGTTTATTATTTAAAATAAGGGGAGAAAATGTATTTAAAATACGATCTAATTGACTCAATGTGCTGAAGAAAAGGTTTTATGGTTCGATCTTATACCTAACAACATCTTAATCTCACGACGATTCTGAAGTCATAAGGTGGTTAGGTTAGGAATCAATCCTATGATCCAACCAGAACCGGAGGATCTACCCAAGGATAATCCAAAGTTAGAAATAGCAGTCCTTAGGTATGATTGGAGATGAATGAATATGGGAATAATGCTGACTAAGAATGAGTTAACACTGGAACAATCACAACATGATGTTAGTAATGACGTCTTGGTAAGCATTGAAGGCGTTGAAGAATTAAAAAGAAATGTATGGATAAAGGGTCTAAAGAAAGAAGCCCTCCACACAACTTAAGGCAGAAACCGGGTCAATACATATGCTGTCAGAATCACAAGTTGATTGCTGACATTGAAAACGACATCATGGACCCAGTGATGCAATGCACAACCCTTCCCAGCCATTCGGGTTTCTCTTTTCAATTTTTAAAGAAATGTAATTTTCCTCTTTTCAATTTTTTATAATCTGAAACAGATTCAGGTGGCAAAAAGAAATGTAATTTTCCTCTTTTCAATTTTTAAAGATTATGTTTTCTTTATTTATTGAAACAAAAATATTTAAAAATCAAATGAGAACAATTATATTGGGACGAAGGAAGTAATAAAGTTGCTTGTTTGTTAAAATTTTATAGGGTAAATTACACCGTTGGTCCCTAAACTCTACCCCGTTTGCGTGTTCAGTCCCCCGTTTTAAAAATCGATGGAAATGGTCTCAAAAGTGGTCAATTTGATGCGTGTTTGGTCCCAATAGATGAATGGTCGTTAAGTCGGTTCGTTAGCCATGGGTACTATTGTAATTTCGCAATAAAAGTATTATAGTGCACCGTTGGTCCCTAAATGTAAAAAAATTTGGGTGCACCTGTACACTTCCCATCACATCACCAATTAACATTTTTGCTATTTACTTCACTTACACCTCTCATCCCTATCATTTCACAAGATTATTCCGGCCCGAATCATATTCCTACTCTCTCACAAATCACTCGCATAACCATACTTACAATATTTTTATGCAATCAAACCCTACATGCAATGGTGTTAGTGGAGCACACGGGACGGAAGCTCTGCAGAAAACAGTGGACGGGTACCACCGATTAACTCATCGAAGACCTCGAAGCAGCTTATGGTAATGATTTGAAGGCCTTTTGGTCAAAGTTGATTTTTTTACAAATGCAGTGTTCTTTACTTGTTTTATTTTCGATTTATGAACTTAGGTTTTGATTTTGATTTTGATTTTCAAATAATGCACCCAATATGTTTTCGATTCGAGTACATCATGGTGGAAAATTTTAAAGGTATCTAGGCTGAATGTATGTCAGTGGTCGTGTCGATATATTTGATATGGTCGATATCGATTTGTTTATTGTCGTTGCGTTGAACATGATGGTTCTTAAATTAGGTTACACAGGTAAATATGAGCCTATGTTTTATAATTATCTTATACCACTCACCAGTCTAGATGAAGGGTTGTATGCTTTGGCTTGCGAGGAGGATGTTTGTTGCCTGGCTACCCTTGTTAGGAGCTTTAAGTTGATTGAGGTCTATATAGAACATGGTGTTACCGCTTTAGACTCTTACCTTAGGGCACCACGGTTTAGGGCAACGTTAGAAGAGATTACCGATGAGCCTGGTAGCATTACAGCAAACATAACTGAAAAAATGTGGCATGAGTCTTGTGAAACACCTAAGGAACCTGTTTGTGACTCTGTCACATCTAGCTCTTTGCCACAACATGATTCAAGTACACCTTGTAAGGATTCTGTTTGTGAGTCCATTACACCTAGGTGTATGCTTGATTGTATTTTAACCTCTCCCAGTGATGAGTCTGTCATCACATATACACAGTTGAGTGGTGTACAAGGAGTTGACACAGAAAGCCATATTCTCCCGACAATTCAATCACAATTTAGTGACATAAACCTGAGTTTTGTCTCACAACAAGAAACTGCTAGTCAAGTTGTAGATGATGTGATAAGGCAATTATCATTTGATGAAATAGAATTGGATAGAGAGGCAGGCTTTGTTGATGTTGCGGGGAGTGGTGTGGACAGTTCAGGGTTAAGTCATGATGAGTCATTTGGAGTTGATGACTTGGACTTGAACTTAAATGAACCTGTGAACCTAAATGTTTCCCAAGTTGAAACACAATCTGAGCTCCCTGTGTTTGAGGAACCAGATGTTGGTAGAACTCATGAACCCATTGTGGCAGAGGTTAACACTCAAGAACCTATTGTGGCAGAGGTTAGCACTGAGGTACCCATTGTGGAAGAGGTTGGAACTTAGGAATTCAGTGTGGAAGATGTTGTACTTGAAGATTATGTGAGTTCTGGGGAAGATGTTGAACAGTATAATGGTGAGTTTGATGAATCAGCTCGTAGTGTGTCACACCCCGTAAAAATTTCTAAATCTCCGTCGTTGACTTTTTGTATTTCAGTTTGACCTTATCGAATTTCGTGTTAATTTTACGTTTAACCGGGAAGTTATCCCGCGTGTATTTAAGAATCGTTACCGGATGCGTTTCGGCTTGTTATTTGATGTAGTCTTTCGGGATACATCACGTTTCTACGTTTCGGATTAATATTTAAAATTTTAGAATTTACTTTTAAGTATTTCTTAGTTTTCAATTTTGCGTAAATCGTAATCGTTAAAGTTAAAAATATCAAAGCTTAAATAATATCTAGAAGGATTAGAAAAATATCTAGTGGGAAAGGAATTGGAAAATGACAAAATACCCCCTCCCTCTCCCCTTTGTTGTGCGTCCCCCCCCCCCTAAGCCAACAAGGCTCCACTTTTCTAGCAAGTTTGTCTCAAATTGTACACACTAATCCTAGGATCCTATTTGGATGATACTAGGTTCAAACCTCATTCATTGCACCTAGACATTTCTCTTTCTATTTAATCCTTTCGTCCATTTCATTTCAACCTCATTATTTCTCTCACTAAAAACACACACAAACTAAAATATTTTCTCCCACTCTCTCTTTTTGGTTGTGTCCGCACCTCAACACACACAAACACACACTTTAAATTTTGATCAAGATCATTTGAAGATAAAGATTATTTGGGGTTGATTCATTTAGTTATTTGGGTATTTAGAACATCGTTTGGGGTGTTCTTTAATCTTTGATCATCTTTTAATCTATCATTTTCGTAAGTTCATCTTTTCCAAATTATTCTTGTACTTGCTTGATCCTTATTACATTTAGAAGCTAGTTGTACAAATCGTTTTATAAAAATCAAAGCTTTCAAAATTGACATAAACCCCAAAAGGGTTTATGCTTGGTTCAAAAATGATAAAAAGGAAACAAAGAAAATATTAGTTGTGTTGTTGTGGTGGTACTTTTTATAAAGAAATATTTTCTAAAAGCTTGTTTGCTTATTTTTAGCTTATTGATAAGCTCGTGTGAGCTTATTTGTGCTCACACATGCGTCGAACACAATAAAGAACCATAAAGGTTCGAACGTTATGCTTATTTGAGTATTGTCTTATTTTTCCAACTTATTTTCATAGCTTATTTGAGTGCTTATAAAGGATTAAGCTTATTGGACTTAATAAATAAGCCCGTATGAGATTATTTGCCTTTCGTGGGCCTCGGCCCAACAACCAAGCCCAAAACTGTGGCTTAAAGCCCACGGCTTGGCTTATTGGTTGGCTTATCATGGCTTATTTATGGCTTATTATTTGCTTATTAATTTACTTGTCGAACTAGTTTGAGTAATATTATATTACGAATCATTCGTTTTGGGCATAAAAGCCCATTAAGGGTTGTTGGACTTTCGGCTTATTTTAATAAGGGCTTATTACTTATTTTGAACTTATAAATTAAACTTATGAATATCGTAACTTGAATATTTATAAAACCTATATTTATTCTAAACGTTTTGATCATATGGACTTAAAGTGGTATTTAGACCGTGAAAACTAGTTTTGGATATAACGTAGAGATTTGGCGTTTTGTGAATTGTGGAATATATTTGAAAGTGTTTTGAATAAAAATCTATGACTTTGGAAAACGGATATATATGAACGGGTCATGCCAAATTTTCGTAAAAACTTTATACTTAGAAATAATTTATAAAAACTAATTTTTGTAAAACTCGACAAAAGAACGAAAACATATTATTTAAAATTAATAAATAGTATTTATACTTAGATTTGATGAATAAACTAAAATACATAGCTACATATCAATTTTTAAGTATTTTCTTTAATATCGACAAAACGACAAAATAATAAATATTATTATTTTAATACCTGACTAAAAGACAAAAAATATAATTTTATAAATTTTATATATAAAAAATTTCTATTACTTACTACTTAAATTAAAAACAAGAAAAACAATAATCCTAAAGATATTTTAATTACTATTTTGGGTTACCGAGTAAAATGCCGAAACTTAATTACTTTTGTTATTTTTCTATTATACCTTGTGTATTATGCTAATTATCGTGATACGTTTTATTGAGTCAAAACCACTATAACTACCACACAACTAACGTTAATAAAACCACTTTCGTAATAATCGTACAACTACTTTCTAAAACTCATATACATCTACATAGTTTCACTTCGCACCAATTCTGAACCAAACCGTTTATTATTAGGTCGAGACCTAGCATAGTTGTGCATCCTCATGTGATCATTCGTTTCAGCTGCTTTACTTCATCGTTTACTGTGAGTTTGTAGCCCCACATTTTACTTGTTTTATATATACTTATAACTTTTGGGGTGAGAAACATGCTTGTTTACAAACTCGTTTACATTACTGATTTCAAACTCGTTTATATGTTGATTGCAAACTCGTTACATGATTGATATCACACTCGTTTTATTTATGAATATAAGTACTTTAAGCTTTTACAAATACGTTGATTTCTTTTACTATGGACACAAGTACTCCACTTTACTATTGTATGTTACGTGTTGCCTAAGTAGCGATAACCCACCATGCCCCACTATCATGAACCGTTAATTACCTATGTAAGCGCGAGTGTTATAAATAGATCTATTTAGTATGACCTCCCCGTTCGGGTAAGTAGCACTTACTAGTTCGAGAGCCGAACTAACGAATGTATATCATGTCGGAATTTGGATGTTTCGGGTTGAACATTCACTTGGGCACTTAATTACTATCTTAATATGTCTGAAATTGATTGGCATACAAACTGTCGTAGCCTTGGTCTCATGAGCTTAGCGTAACGTAAACACTTTTGACGGATATTGTATGTGTTACAATAGTCATATGTTTTGAAATCTTGTGGTCCACACTACTTTTGTTGAACGTTTCCAAATACTAAACACTTTTCATAATACTGTGAGTGAAGCAGTATCCACTAAACGTTTTTTTATTCTCGTAAATACTGTACTTAAACCTATGAATTCACCAACTTTATGTTGATCGTTTTAAGCATGTTTTTTTCTCAGGTGCTTAGATTTGGACTTCTATGATGTGCTATGTGGAGTCTACGTGCAATATGATACCATTTATCAAGACTTTATTTATCCTTCATACTCGTTGACTTTTGAAAACTAAATTATGCTTGCGCAACGTTTTAATTTCATTTGAAATCTTGTAAGACTTATCTAATTTTAATAAATGCAACGAGTTATGATTTTCAAAATGTCCATTAGTGGTCGTTCTCTCGTACTTTGTGTAATGTATATTATGACGTCACGCCCTCGGACACCTTTTCCGACTAGACCCGATTTGGGGGTGTGACAGATTGGTATTCAAAGCCAAGGTTGTAAAGAACCAGGTAGTATATACTAGGTCTGGTCTATAACCAGTGTGTGATCCTTACGTGCCTTATCTATGCCCATACGTGTGTTTGCTTTTATCTTATATGTGTATTTACTACTAGCTATACTTAAGTTATTTTGCCTTAAGTTATTTTGCCTTGCGTTTACTTTTGCCTTGCACATATTTTACACTCACTTTATATAAAGGTTATTTATATAAATACTAAAACTTTTTCTTAGACATTGTGAGTGAAACAATTGTCTCGTTTGTTTATAAGACATTGTGAGTGACACAATGGTCTCTAAATATTTCTAAGACATTATGAGTGACACAATGGTCTCTAAATGTTTCCCAAGACATCATGAGTGATATGATGGCCTTTAAAACTTTTCATGGGTTTACGTAATACTATTTTACATAACATCAAAACTTGTCACAATTTGCTGACCTTATGTTATCTTATTATCCGAACCCGAATATGAGTTGAGCACTCACCCCATACTGTCAAGGCATATGCATCTTCTTATAATGTCTAAATATTTCTTACACCTCTTAACGCCTAGAAATATATCGATTAATTCGAACACAACTCTAACTCGTCACCTCGTAACGTTCCATTCTTAGAAACACGACTTTTGAAATTTGACTTATCTTATTTTCTTTACTTCGTTCACTTTTGAGGAAAATACTAACACGAGACAAGGAATGAGTTACACGAAGATCGAACATATTATAAGCCAACGAATTACAAATACTATCGAAGCTATTGCCATCTATGATGCAAAAATCCGCATGACTCACGACTACCTCGTGACTTAGTGGATTAGTCATACGTTAGGACGCCAAGGTGGTAAGGAATTGTCAACTAACAAGATTAAAACGACAAAAGGTCATGAGAGCTTACATTGCTAGACCAAATAACAAAAATGGATATGTAGGAAAGTTACCCTTCTACAACAAGTGTAAGTTGCACCACACTAGGCCATGCACTGATGAGTGCAATAACTACGAGAGGGTTGGCCATATGACTAGAGATTTTAAGACACCGTTTTGATAACAACTTAGAGGCCACAGTGGCAATTTAGAAACCTGAGGTACCTATTAGGAATGTGGAAAGCCAAGACCATTACCATATAGTTAATTCGAGGAGCTGAACCGTATGAACCAAAATTGGAAGGTAAAAACTCGCGGGAACTCTAACGCCGTCAAAGATAATGCTAATGCTTAAGGAGAGACTTTTCCTGCCTTGCCTAGTGAAACCAAAATAGACTTGGACCGTAACCCCTAATAGTTTTGCACTAGTACTTCCCTGTGAATTTCGTGTATTAAGTGGATAATTCTAAACCCTCTGTTCATTTTGTGTCATGATGATTTTTTTGGTTACGCTTTCATTCTTTAATAATTTATGTAAGGTACTCCTCAAATCTATTACCGTCTTACAACCCATTTCACTATTATTTTATAAACTATTCGTTTCCATCTTATAACCTATTTTACAACTATTTATAAACTCTTTTGCTACCCTATTATAAACTACTTTGCAGTCATCTTACAAACCATTTCGTTGTCACCTCATGAACTATTTCATTGGTGTTTATAAACTAATTCGCCATTAATTTATAAACTATTTCGTCGTCATCTGAACTACTTCGTGTTCTCTTATAAACTACATACGTTGCCACCTATAAACTATTAGGCTGTCAGCATCCGTAAACTATTTGTTACATATTATTAACCCCTGAATGTTACATTATAAAAGTCACGTAATCTTCTCGTAAACTATTTGGCAATCATCTCATAAAATATTTTCCGCTATCTTACAAAATATCTTGTGTCGCCATATAAACTACCTTGTTTTCATTGCTGCGAACTACTCACACGCCACCCGTTTGCTACCTATAAACTATATCGTATATACCGGAAAAGTTTTTTTAAACAAACACTAGTTTTATGAAATAGCATTTCATCGGTTATCCCTCAAATTGTACAAGGTTTGATCATCTATGGATAGATTCATGAAGACCATGCTATGACGGGCAGTAATCACCTATAAATTGTCTTATCAATTTAACCCCCTTACTTTCCATTTTAATTCTTTCTTGCTTGTCTCGAGATTGCACGGATGAGATGTACCCTTCAGCATCTTCTAACATAAGATCACTTCTCACACTCTTCTCAGTGATGATCACCTTCTTCTTATCTACTAGGGCTTATGTCACACCCGTGACGTCATAATACACATCACACAAGATACAAAGAACGACCTCTAAGGGTACATTTGAAAATCCAACATTATTGCATTACTTAAAATAGTTCAACTTTAACAAAAGTTTAAAGAAAATATGCGGAAGCGAATAAAAGTTTTAGAAATTGACAATGATGTTTCAACAGTAGATAATAGCGTTTCTTGAAAATTGGCCCAATGCATAACGACACCAAATAGCAAGCAAGGACATCCACAGCTAAGCACCTGAGAAAAACATGCTAAAACGGTCAACATAAAGTTGAGTGAATTCATATGTTTAAATTTTGTATTTAAAGTGGACCACAAGTTCACGGTACGCACGTGAAAGTTATAACAGATACAACTTCACATAAAAGAATGTATTTACTGTTGCACTAAGCTCATGACACCGAGGCTCAATTTAAAAGGAAACATTTTATATGCCAAATAGTATTCCACGTCCTAGAGGTATCTGACCAAGATCATCTATTGACATTCTGACATGGTATATATCCGTTTGTTCGGGACCTCCAAATCTAGTAAGCGCTACTTACCCGGATAGGGATAATTATTCCCTATAGATCTATTTACAACATTCGCGCTCACTAAACCAGTACGGTCGGTCAAGCAATTGACGGTTCATGATAATTCAGGCATTAGTGGTCTATTCGCTACTTTGGCAACACGTAATCAGGAAAAGGAAACGTAAAGTAACTGTTTCCATAGTTTGAAAACAAGCAATGTTTCTCACCCCAAAATAGTAAAGTAAAAATAGTAAAACATAGGGCTATGAACTTACTTTAGCAAAATGAGCAAATGATAATCACGCAAGTAAAAGGTGATATAGAAATCTAGCCGCGACCTAGAATAATAACGCATCTCAGAAACCCGAAAAGAATGCAAAGAATTAAAAAATATGTTCATCGCCAAAAGACATCCATGTGTGTTTGCTTTAGTTTGATTAACAAGACATGATGAAATGAAATCATATAGTTTTTTGTTAAGTTTCGGTGTTTATCCAAAAGTTTCCATTTTTTAGTAAGTTTCTATTTTAGGAAAGTTTTTAGTTTCGGGACGTTAATACCGTCCCTTATATTTGTTAAGTTTCCATAAGTCAAAACGCACTAACTAGCCTTAATTACTTAACTTCTAAGTCCGTTCCGCTAAATTCTTACCAAACTTACTATTTTTAGTAACTTTCTCGCTTTTCCCAAAATATGTTAACGACATCTTTAAACAATACCAATCAATATATAAGTGTTACTATATATTTCGCTAATGTTTAGAAAGTCTAAAAGTGTCCGAAAACCCGTTTTACTATTCACATCATCAACTATTCATTTGGTTTCGCCGAAAAATATTTAAAGTTTTATTTGGCCATAACTTGGTCTGTTTAAATTCGTTTTTAAAGTGTGATATATGAAAAATTATATATTTAAAACGAGATCTTCAAAAACTACTTTTACGCCTAATGAAAACATTTTTAGGTCGACCAAAACCTCAAAACAAATTTGGGACAGCAAGCACTTTTTGTCAAAAACACAACCAAAATCCATCCAAACTTCACAATAGTGCCTAATCTAGCCTAATCTCCATTCACAGCTAAACCACAACAAAACCATACCTAAATCTAACCTAATCCCTTCATCTTTATTGTTGCAACCCTCATCAACTCTCATCTCACCAAGAACATAATATTTAACTATTAAAGTAAAGTAGTATCATTATTTATAAAATCTTGTCTTTAAAATCTTTCAAAAATTAAAACTCAACATGAGGATGTATGGATCTTGAACATATAAGAAGAACATAAGTAAACCACAAGGAAAGATTCAAGATACTTACAAGAATGAAGAACAAGTAGTGAAATCACAAGATCTATACTCCAAAATATTAGATCTAGAAAAACCCCAAATAATAACCAAACCCTAATTTGTAGATCTTGAATAAAACCCTTAAACCAAAGAACCAATGCTTCAAAACATCTTAGATTTTATTAGAAATTAACTTGGAATGTGTGAATCTTGATAAAAATCAAAGATATGAAAACCCTAAAAGGGGTGTTTGTTGGTCGTGGACTGGAGAGAGAGAAAAGAAAAATGTAAAATTTTGATGAGGCTTGGAAAATGATATAAAACCTTGGTGTGTATTATAATGGGGTATTTATAGACCAAAGTAACGTTTAGGGTTACATGGTTTTAAGTATTAAGTGACCAACATACACCAAAGGGTTGAGTGTGTATTTCGGTCCGGAAACTAGGTCACAAGGACCATCCATGGTTCAAAATTTTTAGTCCAAGTTCAGATTATGTCACAAATTTGAATTTCCAAGTCAAAGGGTGGTGCATAAGTCCAAATGATCACATGTGCAAGTCTTCCATAAGGATATGTGCATGAGAATGACTTCCCCATATGTCACTTTCATGCACACGTGCATGAATATTTCAAAAGATGCTCTTGTATTTAATTTCAAGACTTATGATGCATTTGGTTTGGTTTAGGCGTCTAATATATGGGCATTTGGTTTGAGTTTAGGCGTCCAATATATATCAAGAGGGAAGGGTGAATGAAATTTTTGACTTTAGATTTCGAGTTTCCGGGGTTCCGTTAGGTCAAAAACACGAAAAACACAATTTAAATGTTAAAGCGTAAAAATAAATATCGGGAGTGATCGTAAACTACAAAACACTTAGAAAAGATAAAATAACTCATATAATATCTAAACTAATGAATATCCGATGCCGGAACGCGTCCGATGATGTTTTTCAGATTTACGCGGGTTTACTTCCCGGTAAACCGCCAGATTCAAATGTAACGTATAAACGTCAAAATTAATTGTCGAAAAAGTTTAAAATATTGACCGGAAATTCTCAGGGTGTGACATTATTCCCCCTCTAAAGAAGCTTTGTCCTCAAAGCTTAAGATGTGGACGAAGGGTTAACGAAAAGATGAGGGTACTTTTTCTTCATTTGGTCCTCGCGCTCCCAACTAAACTTGGGCCCTCGTCTCGAATTCCATCAGACCTTCATGATTTGAACGCGGCTTTGCTTCAGCCATTTAACTTCTTGATCCATAATTTCAACTGGTTCTTCAATAAAATGGAGCTTGTCATGAATCTGGATCTCATCCAACGGAATAGTTAGGGGTTCGTCTACGAAATACTTCTTCAGATTGGAAACATGAAAAGTACTATGAACTCGGCTTAACTGCTCTGGAAGTTCAAGTCGATAAGCAAGCGTTCCCACTTTAGAAATAATCCTAAAAGGTCCTATATAACGAGGGTTCAACTTTCCTCGTTTGGCAAAACGTATCACCCCTTTCCATGGCGACACTTTCAACATGACCTTATCTCTAACCTCAAATTCTAATGGCTTACACCTCCTATCGGCATAGCTCTTCTGCCTATCCTGGGCAGCTTGAATTCTCTTTTTGATCTGAATAATCTTCTCAGTTGTTTCATGAACAATTTACGGACCAGTGAGCTGAGCGTCCCCAACCTCAGCCCAACAAATAGGCGATCTGCATTTTCAGCCGTAGAGAGCTTCAAACGGACCAGCCTTGATACTAGTATGATAACTGTTGTTGTAATAAAACTCCACCAAAGGTAGGTGTCTATCCCAACCTTTCCCAAAATCCATCACACAAGCACGTAGCATGTCCTCTAAAGTTTGGATGGTTCTCTCACTCTGACCATCAGTCTGTGGATGGTAAGCCGTACTCATATCCAATTGAGTACTAACACTACTCATAAATACTAATTGTGTACTTACTTTTCCTCCCGCAAATCCTACTTTTGTATCTCAGGATTTTACTTAAGTCATATACCCGAAGGCTCTTTAAGACTTTTGTTTCGATATCTTATTAATTCCAAAAATAAAGCGTAATGGTAAAGAACGCAATAATTAGCTCTTAGCCCTTTTCAAAAGATCAAATGCAATCAAGAATAAAGTCCACATCGAGGCAACCAAAATTTGGCTTTTATTAGGCTACTTAAGCAAGGCACCATTCATGTCATATACCCTAAGGCTCTTTAAGACAAGAATGAACCAATCTTATTTGCACCATATACCCTTAGGCTCTTTAAGGCACAAAATAAGACAAAAATTAAGCAACATTATTATTCCTCAGTCCTTTAGTAGGCTACAACATCGGCCACGCCTCCGACACGATGCAGCAAACATATTTCGACTTCGGATTATATAAGTAAAAACCGGTGCCTTTTATCTCGAAGCCACATCGATAGCGAGTCGACAAGAGGTTATTCTACTTATTATGACACCGGACTCTACCTTATATGAAAACTCCAACATCGGCCACGCCTCCGACACGATGAAGTAATCTGGCAGAGATACTTATTTATTATTATTTTTGTATTTTTAAGCCAAATTGAGTATTCCTGATGTGTACTCATCCTAATCACAAAGGAACTAAAGAAAACTTCTATTAGCTAATTATTAACCAAAAAACCATACAACTCTATTTATTAAACATTCATATAAAAGTGAAACAAGCTAATGGGAGAAAAAGCCACAATTAACACATATGAGCTTGAAAGAAATCCAACTATTCTACGTTTAATGTCATGACTTATAAATAACACTATCATTTCTCGTTCTTCACAAAAGAAATTTTGCAAATGCTTAGCCTTATAAAATCCAACTTGGCATATTTAAAATCTACTTGAGATTAGCACAAGTCTTGATTCAAGTCTAGCATGTTTAAAGTCTATATGAGACTAGCATAAACTATCATCATTAATTGTTAAGGAAAAAGCTAGAACTCTACACGTACGATCGGGTCAAAAATCACTTCTTATTCTTACCAGCGGAAAACCTACATTTTTGTCTTAACACTTTTTTTTTTTTTTTTTTTTTTTTTGAATAATCGTTCAAGTGATTATTTTGGCCACTTTGAATACGGTTTGATTTTGAAACCATTGGTTGTTTGAAAAATTCGTAGCATGATTAACTTGACCTTGAAAACCTTGATTTTGAAAGATTGTCTTCCTCGATGTAATATAGTCCTTGACCTTGATTTATTATTAATTTTCCTATTTTGACTTTGTTTTTTGCACCGGTAGGCAATCCTGGTGGTGACATTTGAGTACTAACTCAATTTTGGTTGGGGCCTTGTTGATTATAAGATTCCTGTGGTGATGCAAAACTTTGGGGTTATTTTCGGTAGCTGGTCAATTATTCATGTTCATGAGCTCACACTACAAGTAACACAATTTTCCCAACCGCCTTAACCGGTTGGAGGTGGCGACAAAAAACCTATTTTAGAAACAACTTGGACTTATGGGTCGACAGTTGATCCGCTAGTTTATCAAAATTCGTTCATCCGTTTTGCTAAACTTTTTCCTTTGAATTAACCTAGATGCGTTTGTTTTGTATCTAGAATACGCACTTTTGTCTTGTTATTCAATTATATTCAAAGCTTCCTTTAGTTCTTACTTAACAAATTACCACGCGCGACATTTAAGGGAGTCTTGTCATTCTCGGTTAACCCTTTTATAAAACGTTATCAACCTGAGGTTTAATCCATAAAAGCCATGGTTGGGGCATAAGATATAAGAATACCCTTAAAACGTTCCCAAGTTCACTTAAAAGATTCATTCTCCGAAATGTCTTGTGTTAACGGAGAATTTTTGTTATTAAGGTGAGTGGTTTTGAAGGGGGCGGGATGAGGGGGGAAAATTGGGTTAACGAACTTGGTAACGAGATCGTTCCCAAGTTAGAATTAAATCGGGGAACGGTTTTTTCTCGTACAAGTTTTTAGCGGCTCCCTCGAGCGTAATAAAGATACATCATGAGCCTTAATCACTTCATTAGGCACATTCCTAAATCAGTATGGCTGACGTAATCCTTTTGAAACTAGTTAAAATGAGCATGGGATTTTTCTATTTTCTAAACCATGAATTAGGGTTCGCCTTGAACCAATTGAAGCAAATTAGTTTTGACTCTCAAAATGTTCGGCATTGATTTCGAGTTAAAACTTTAGCTTCTCCGTAACCTCGGTGGGTGGCACGGAAGTAATTCCTCCATAGTTTGATCCGCCCATCGCATCTATGGTTTGTATGGGAATTTGCTCTTCTAAATTACCAAGGTTCAACAACTACCGGGAGAGGGTTTTGTTGTTATAGACGCCGGTTACGGTTACGAGTTTGCGATGCGATCGTGCGCATGCACTTAAGAAAAAGAGAAAATCGAAAAAGGGAAAAATCTAGAATTAAAAGATAAACTTTTACACTTATTTTTTTATCTTGGAATTTTTATAAATTTTTTTTTCACAACAAATTTTTCGGTTACACGAACGGGACTTAAACTAATAATCACTTCTTCCGGTAGCTCTTAAAAATTGCTTTTCAAGGTGAGCCGTACTTCGTAGAAGACACAAATGGCAAGTGTTAAATCTTTGGTTCGATTTGGGAACTTTTCAAGTTCACCGGAACTTATTTATGATAATACCTCAATTGAAGGTATTATATGTTGGTGTTCTTTTACCAACTTTGTTTATTTAGTTTCTTTTTTAAGGACAAATTTTTTATGTTTTTGATTTTTTTTATGTGTTTTTTATATGATAGCTATACTAGAAAGAAAAGAAAAATATTTTTTTACTTTTTATATTTTATGATTTTTTTGGATTTTTTTTCGAAAATTTTTAAAAATTGAAATTATGTGACGGTGATCCATATAGGATCTCACAAGTCACCTGCCGCAGTGCTTGTTTGATGTTGGCACTGGTAGGATTTCCATCATCATTGTGAATACTATGAAGTATGATTGCTAGTTTTATACACTATAAAATATACGATATAATATCACAAGAGCAATTAAGAAAATTCCCTAAGGAAAATTCACTCTTCAAAGATATATATAATATATAATACGTATATTTAACCAGGAAGAATGATCACTCGGGTCGTTTCCCCAACGACTTGTGCAATTGAAACCTTGTTTAAGCTCGGATTATGATTTGAATGAAATCAAAGATATTTTTATGATCTATAACTATCAAATAAAAGCAACAAGTAAAATTGAACAATTAAAAGCAATTAAACATTTAAAATGATTAACGGGAAACAAATAAAACGCGACAAATAAGCAAGTAAATCAAAATTAAGTCCTAAAAATGCAAACTAAATTCCTAAACCTAAATTAGGACAAAAGAAAATTTTAAGAAAAAGAAAATTATTTTTTTTTGATTATTTTTGAATTTTTTATTAATTAAAATCTATTTAAATCTAATCAAATCCTAAAAAATAAAAAAATAGCAAAGAATTGAAATTATATTTTTCCTAGGTAAAATAAGTAAAAAAGAAAATTTTAGAAAAAAGAATCACTATTTTTGGGTTTTTAGTTTTAAAGTTATGAATTTTCTAAGATTTAAACTAATTAAAAAGTATAAAAATAATAAAACTATTAAAAATATAATCCTAAAAATTTTATAAAAATTATACTAGAAAAAGAAAAAGTGCAGAATTTTATAAAAAATAAAAGCCCTAATTTTTACTTTTTGATTAAAGTTTAATTAAACTAATTAAAATTCTAAACCTAATTTATTATTTAAAATTAAAAACTAACTAAAAACTTAACTAAGGACTAACTATGCAAATCCTAAAAGGACTAACATTGCAAACTAACTAACAGACGAAGGACTAACTGAGAAAACAATTAAAACTTAAAAATTACACTTTCTACCTTGAGGCCCAACCCGATTACAAATTAAGTCCAATTAAGCCCACAATTAAGTTGAGTTTTAAAAAGTGCTTATTATTGAAAACTTATAAAAGCAAAGTTGGAGAACAAGTTGGGGTGAAAAACTTTAATAAAAGGAACTTGAGCTGAAAACCACTAATAAGCTCTAAAAGAGCTTATCAATAAGCTGCCTTCAGTGAGGAGCCCTTTTCCTTTGATTTACTAAATAAGCTGCATTAAGCTCAAATTAAGCTTAAATTTGAAAACAAAAGAAGTTATGGAAAGCTTATGATGTGCTAAAGCTAATTATGAAAAGCTAAATGGCTAACTAACTCTAGATCCTATCTGAAATTAAATGACAAAGTAACAAACTTAGGAATAAGCCAAAAAGGTTAAAAAACTAAATAAGCTCAAATGCTTAATAAGCAAATTCAGATCCTGAGCTTATGCAGGCTTATCAAACAACTTATGAGCTATGAATCTAAATAATAAAACCTAATCTTCTAAGCTAAAATTTGATATTTTAAAGCTAATTAAATCTACCTACTGTTTTTGGTCTTTTTGGTTTTTTTAATGGCTTTTGACAGCAATTTTAAGCTAGGAAATAAGCAAGAAAATAAAATTTAAGTCCTAATCTATATTAAGCTGTAACTACTCTATATCCTACTCTAACCTTAAGAGCTAAAACCTATGATTACCTAGCTAAAAATTAAGCCAAAAGTGACAGCAGGAACAGCTTAGTTCCTGCTGATGCACTTGACTCAAGTGCAAAACAATAGTGCAGGTGACCTTGTGGTCTCTACTGCACTAAACACACTCTCTTAGAGTGTTCAAAACAAGAACAAGCAAGATCTAAGCCTTTGAAGGCTTAGATCCAATATTCACTAGCTAAAAAGAAGGTAAAAATTGCCCTGGTGCTGAGATGAGGAAATTAAGTCACAAAATCATTTAAACTTCAAACTAATTGTTCAAACCTTTTTAAAACTTGCTTACTTAAGAAATCTCAGCTGTCTAAAGAAAATTTACCAAATAGATTTGACTTTTGATGGTCAAACTAGCTTAAACCAAACACCCCTTAAGATCTTTGACAGATTTGTAAAAAGCTTTGAAAATGAATCCTAGCCTAAAATCCTTTGATACCAGATGAATTTTAGCTTATAATAAACTTAACAATCATGATTTAACCACTAATTTAAGCTAAAATGAAAGATCTAAGATAATGCTAACTAATATTTTTGGTTTTTATAGTTTTTAGACAGAAATTGAGAAAACAAATTACTATAACTAAAAAGCTAAAAAAAACAGATGCAAGTTTATGACTAATGAGACTAATAAGCACAATCAAACAAAGAAATAAGCACTAAGAAAAGCAGATAAGCAAAATAAGCATAGAAGCATATAGACTATTAAGCAAATTTTAAGCAAATCTAAACTATGAATTAAAGAACAAAAGTAATTTAAATGAAAACTAACCCTTAGCTTCAGCTAAACAGAAGCTTACACACAATTAAGCTGCTACAAGCTCTAGCTTATCCTATTGGATAAGCTAGTAATGTCCATGGGAGCTCATCCATAGTTAGCTCCCCATCCATAAGCTTATAAATCCAAATTGCAAAGGTAATTAAGCTAGTTGATTGATTTAAGTAGATTTATTACTGAATTAAGCTCTATTTCAGCTTAGAGACTGAAAGAGCTTTTGAGTAGCTTAAGAGAATTTAGCTTAACAATTTGAAGGAAAATGAGAGCTTATGAAGTTAAATAAAAGAGCTTATGAGAGATTAAAAACAACTGAATTTTCATTAACATAAAGCTTGGTTACAATACTTGAAAGGAAAATTACAAAGTTTAAAAGAAAATTAAGCTAAACTTAAAACTAAAAGCTACTCTACGTGTGATGCGTGTTGTGGAAGTGAGGCTTTTGTAAAGCCTTGCTGGAAGTTCTAGCCAAGCTTGATCCCAGCTCCTCATGATCCTAGCCCATCCAATCATACTTCAAACTTGGCTATTGATTATGATCCGGTAGATCACAAAGTGACCACACAATACAGATTGCCAACTGGCAATCCGTAGAGGCTCACTTGTGTTCTCTCTGAGTGAAAATGATTACAAAACCCACATCCTTGTGTGCTTTTCTCCATATCGACGCGTCCTTTTGCTTGATAGAACCAATTAAGTACTGATTAGGACTAATTTAGCCCTTCCATTGTGTAAACGATCCCTTGAATTGTCTGATTTGCCCATCAATTTGCGTTTGCCCTATGATTTACCCTGGATGGTGAAATGGAAGTGACTTTGAGGTATTAACAATACTAGCCCTTCTCTTTCTTTATCCAACTTGTAGTATAAAATGTCTTTGAAAAATTGCAAGACTGGTCCCTGTGGTTTTATAAAAAAGAAATGGGCTAGGTTTTTGGGCTTATAGTTTGGGATTTTGGGCTTTTAAGGTATCCGGGTAAGGTTTTTAGGGTTTTTAGGCCCAATACGGGTTTAGGGACAATTTTTGGACTTTTCAGAAAGTTGAGGGACTGAAATGGCAATTTAGGGATTTTGTCTTTTTATGGTTGACTTCTGTTGACCATGGTTTGACTTTCCTTTGACTGTTTGACTGAGGGTTGACTTTTTCTTGGCTTTGCTTTCGGCTATTGTACACTTTTCCGTTCTTGCGTCCGTGCTTGCCCGTTTTTGACGGTTTTCTTGTGATTTTTGATATATCCGTACCTGCACACACAAAACACAAATACAAGCATATTGTTGCCATTTTTGGTCTGTTTTGGGTTTAATTGGGCTATTTTAAGTATAAATGAATATGTGTATTTTACACTTATCAATAGGGCTAAAGCTGCATACAACACAGCCCTAAGGGTACTCTTTGGGGCTTATTTTTAAGCACTTAGAGGGACCTAGGGGCTTAATGGCTTATACAAGCTTAAAGATTGGCCAATGGGCTTTCTAAAAGTGCAAAGAGAATGGTAATTGAAAAACAAATAAGCCAAGAAAAAGGGTGTGAAATAAGCTGCCCACAATCAGCATATGCAAATGTGGATTCTAAAAAAAAGGGACAAAGTTCAGACTTAAAAATCAGCAAGAAAATAAGCTTAAAATTTGAAAAAAAGTTAAAACAGATGGAGACTAGCTAGAAAAGAGCTTATGCTCAACATTTGAAGTTCTAAAAACCATTTTAATGATCTGATTTTTAAGGACGAAAAAGGCACTTTTGTAACTAAAAATGACTTGACAAAATTTTTGACAGAAATTTAACAAAACCAAAGTAAACCCTATGGACTTTTACTACTCTATTTGGTCACTAAAATGGACACAAAATAAGACTTAAGACTGGTTTGAAATGTCCTTAACCAAATAAGCTCCTTGGACTGTTTTGGACCAACAGTTTCAAAGGAGCTTTTTAGAAAAACCTTAAAATCAATTTTTAACTTCAAAACTTTTTCAAAAACTAATTAAAACTGCTTAAAAAATTTGTACAAAGTGAGCAAATTGACCCAATAGGTTTTAAACTCAAACTGACCCATTTTATAGCTTATGCCAAACACCCCTTTAAGTCTTTGGATTTGCAATTTTAAAGTAACAAATGCTGAATTAGGTTGAATTATGGGAAAACAGATATAGAATATCATGAATGAAGATCAAATAAACAATCATAAACAGAAAATTAACACTAAAAAGGCAGATTAAATAATCAAACAGTAAATAGCTATTTAAGACAGATTTATAAAGAAACAAGGACTA
>BQNB010027647.1:0-57434 GCA_026074375.1 Tanacetum coccineum
AAACACACCCTCCTAGCGGCTGACAACAATAAACCGGACGCACCCTTTTGGTGCGGGCTGTCCCGAAATCAAACGCACCCTTTTCGGTGCAAACACAAACCAAACGCAGCCCCTTTTTGGGCTCATAACAAACCGGACGCACCCTTATGGTTATGTTAAACCCAACGCATCCTTTGTGGCGCAAGAAAACCAAACGAACACCCCGTGGTGGTGTTATAAACCCAAACAAACGCACCCTTGGTGCTTATGAATAAAACCAAACGCACACTCCTGCTGCTATACCACCGAACGCACCCTTGTCGCTTACCCAGAAACGAACACCCCTTTTGGTGGGGGTTTAAAACCACACGCACCCTTATGTGGTGGTGGAGTGGTGTTGAGTGGCGGTGTAGCAGCCGGAGGGGGAGGGGGAGGGAAAAACGCGAGTGAGGGCGAGTGAGTATGATGAACGGGTAGATCGGGTGACAAGAATCAACTTTGGTGTTCGCCGGAAAAGTTTTCCGGCGGCGGCGCGACGGTGGTGGCCGGATCCGGCGGTGGTGGTGGCTGGCCGGATACTTTGGGGGAGAGAGAGAGAGTTATATATGTAATGTTTTGTAAAAAGTTTTTTGAGATGGAAAATGGAAAATAAAAAATAATATTTAAACTTTATATATATATTTAAAAAAGTTTTTAAGGAAAAAGTGGTCGAGTCCCTTTTTATAGGTGTAGGGTTAAAAAAAGTGTAAAAGTTTTTTTAAATATTTTTTTACTTTTGATAAAAAGCGGTTCGAGGACTCGTTTTTTGGGCGGAACTTAAAAACTAAATGATTCAACGCGGCGAAACTTTGCGCGTTGTTTTTCCCAAAATCCCATGAAACTTGCGCCATTATTTTCCAAATAATTTTTCCGATAAAAATGAGTATTTACTTGATAATATTTCATAAATATTTTTATAACATTTATAAAAATATCCGTTATTTATTTGGTAACCCGATTATGTCTCGTCCGAAAGTAAAAATAGAAATAAATTTTTAACCCGTATATTCGCGTTTTCAACAATCGCTTTTAATTAAATTGCTAAGTATTTTATTAAATATTTTCATTTAATAAAACGTGATAATTAAATATAATTTAATAATTTTCTCGTTTCTAAATCTTGCGAGGGCATTTCAGTCACTTTCTGACTGTTTTCAGGTCTCGGGTAAAACTGTAAAGTTGTCTGGAATATCATTTCACATCAAATTGCTTTAGAGTCCGAGTCGTGAATACGTGGTTTAGCTGCTCGTTTTTGATAAATCAACCTAGGAATAACTTATATCTTCTTTAAAATTCCGAAAATTCTTGGGTGTTACAGTTTACCCCATCAGTGGTCACTTCAAATAGCCTACAAAAGGGTTGGTAAAGATAGTCAGAGAGAGTTTATGAGTAGAGATTTGATCAGCAGTTGATTCTCACGATATACATTTGGGCTAATTTTATTATTCTCACAAGATTTCAAGTATATGTGCGTACAATGTTTTGCTGATTCTGAGGTATCAAAACCATCAAGGGGGAAGGAGACATACATCTGAACGCACAACGAGTACACGTGACGAACCTCATGTCCTTTTCTTATTTAAGGTCATTCCGGGAAGACAAATGTCATAACCGTAGAGAAAATCCGTGTTTTAACTCGTGGCTTTTGGTGTATTATTCCAACTACATGGGGGAAGAGATGTAAGAAACAGTTTTTGGTAATAAAAGAGGTACACAATAGTATGATGATTCCTCCAGTTAGTCAGTATCCTGCAGGAAGAAATGTGTTCATCCGGGACTTAGTTGACTTTGGTGTTATCATTTCGGCTACTTGGAGGGTTTAATTGTCTACATCCGAGACTTAGCTAACCTTGGGTGTTACAAGAAATATCATCATTATCCTGAAGGAAGGAATGCGCACGTTCGGGACTTAATTGACTTTGATTCTACAATTTCGACTTCATGTATGGGATAGAGTGTTTACTTCGGGTTTTTAGACTTCATATAATGAGATTGGTTGCATCTCTTCATCTACATGGTGGAAGAGATATCTCGATACTGTTGGTATGCATTACTTAAGCTTCCAGTGGGAAGAAATGTGAGAAGAATTATTCAAGCGTGAGAAGATATGTTGTTGATCCAGTTAATGTTTCCCCAAACAGTCAAGTACTAAGCTTATTATCAAAGGAGCAATATTTGATGTGGTTTGCTACTAATTCCGTTGTGCACTTAATTCTTCTAAGCTTGAAAGAAAGCTTTGAAACTGCTCAAGAGAGGAATGCTTGTTTAGGGGAAAGCTATTAAAGCTTCATAATGAATAATATATGGCATGAATTAGGGGGAAGCTAATTCAGAAGCTTCTCCTTAACCAGAAGTGTATGGGTTACTTAGTTCGTGCCTATTACAGTATTTCTCCTTCAAGGTACTACAAAGATGATTCATGTTGGAGTGTAGACTTGAAGTCAAAGGCCACAGAAGACATCATCAACATTGGAAGCTTTGTGGAAGCTCTTGTTCTTAATCATTATGTACTTGTTAGGAAAATATTGTAAGTAATTCAGTATATCATCCCATGGGAGAAGATTGTTAGGATTTTGTTTTATGTGACGACATTACGAAATTACCATAGTTTAACATACCACCATACGTAGGGACTAAAGTTGTTAACTTAGCATACTTATGTATTAGATGGTGGTATAAATACCCCTCCATTACTTCTATGGAGGGGTGAGACTTTGTAATCATTTCATTTCATTTTAGTAAAGACACACACACTTTTACATTCTCTCCCTCTACTCTCTCTCTCTCTCTCTCTCTACAAAGATGACTATCTTCAGGGGGGGGGGGACTATCTTCAAAATATTGGTTTTGAGGTTTACCAAGGAACCACCGGGATCAAACGATTTGCTATTACTCGTCCAATAATAAAAAAAAATAAAAAAATAGGGATTGAGTAAACTATATATCCCTAATTCCTTTGTTTGGATCGTGTTACAATTTTGGATGGTGGGCCGGTGCATAATGAAATAAAATGGGCCGAATGTTTTTTTTTGGTGTGGGCTGGTTTGTTGGATCAATAATACATGTGCCAAAGTTTTAGTTGTTGATGGTATATAAAATGTTGGACTGGTGGATTTAACAGGCCCGGTATAAGTGTGCAACGTAGGCCGAATTATTTATGGATTGAGCCGGATACAAATATGCTTGCACGACAAGTTTGACTAGACAATATTGGTTCGTTAACGACAATTCAAAATACCATTTGTTCTAGTTTGAAGACATTCTTGAACAACAACACAACAAACATGATACATAACACTTAAAACGATCCGTAATAAGATTCACTAAAACGACAAACTGCTAAGGATTCGGATTACGATGACAAGTGATCACGAAGTTGATTTGGTATCCCTTATTTGAGTTTGAAGTGGGTTTCACGAAGGCATCTACTTATTTCATCATTGAGAATTCCTTCTATTTTCTACCCCTTTCCTTTAAACCCAATCTATCAACTGATGACTTGCTTGAATGTATACAGCTATGACTGAGACTTGAATTATCTAGTTACCAGCAGTCAGGGGTGGTTGGTTGCAGAAGACGATGTGGATAATTTCAAGAGGTGTTGTACTTTTTATACTTTTAGGACTGGGTATAGAGTACTTATAGATTTAATCTTGCACCGTTCTTCAATCAACAACAGTGCAAGCTTAAGTAACAAATTTGGGAGATTACACTTCATTTTCAAGTTTGGTATATCGGGCTTACTTCACCAAGTGATCACAACAATAGTCGATAGAATACGAGGTTGGTAAGTTAGCCAGAGAGTTTAAAGGTTGAGATGTAATCAGCAATTCTCACTGGATATTATTGTGCTATTCCAAGACAAAAGTACTTCACAGTCTAAGAAAAATTCTCAAAGTTCTTTAACAACATTCATATACAAGACCTTGATTATACCAAGTTTTCTTGATTCTTGCTTCATCTCCTCTACGGTTTTTGAAGACAAGAGGGTAATGCTTTGTTTGGATTTCAAGATTTGTGCTTAAGACAAGAACTTCTCGAGTACATATGCGTACACAACAATGATGCTTTCGAGAGTTCGCAACCATCATGGGGTAAAATGTATACATCCGGGACTTAGTTGACTTTGATGTTACCATGTCAACTTCCAGGGGGAAGTAGTGTATACTACTTTACTTAGTATGGTTTATGAAGTATTCTGCATACGTAAGAAGAATTATTGCTGATTTCTCGCATGCACCCCCAAACGAATATTCACCAAGCCCTAATGACAAGAAGCAGTGGTTGGTGTGGTTTGACTTCTACAAAATTCCGATGTGTACGTCAATGACAAGTAGAAGATTGTTTAAGCTACATCAAAGTTTCAGAATCTGCTCAAGATAGGGATGTTGGTTTGGGGGGAAGCTGATTCAAAAACTTAACTTTGCCAAAAAAAAAAAAGGGGAGTCTATTGAAGGAAAGCTTTTTCAAGGGGGGACATGTTGGCATGAAATTTGGTGGGGGGGAAAGTATAAATTCTAGTTAATGGGCCATACTTACAAATGTGTTCCAGGGAAAACAAAGGTAAAAAAGAACGATTTTGAAGATACAAGGCTGGTAGTACAAATTTCAAGACAAAGGGAAGGAGAAACTTCAAGAAAAAGGACATCTTCAGCTTTTGGGGAAGTGCTTTTTTGAAAAGACTTATTTTATTGTTAATTGTAAACTTTGGGATAGGCGAAACCATTTGTAAGTTAAAAATTCCCATATGGTTTGGGGTTCCAATCATATTGGGGGAAAGATTTTTGTTAAAGCCTTAAAATATGGGGTGACATATCCGGGAAATTACATTATTTTCATTTTATTTAGTGTGGGACCACGTTTAGGAACTAAATAAAATGACTTAAGTTTCGAATCGGGTTTTTGTTGTGGTCACTTAGGGGGGGGGACTATAAAAAAATTTTACCCCCTCCATACTACATATAGGGTGAGGATTTTCATTTTTTGTAAAAAAAGTGTGTTTTGTTGTGTGTTTTTGACTTTTCTCTTCTCAGACAACCACCAATTTTCTCTTAACACCTTTTTTCTCCTTCCATTCAACTAATATGGCTAAACCATTTAATTTTTATTTCCTTCCCGACCTCCGTGATTCATTGATCTCTTGTTAGTGTTTTATCTTTATTACTTTTTGGGCAATAGGGAAGACATACCCTACTCTTGCCCCCACCCACCCCCCCGGTACACACATGGGGGGGATCGAAAACCCTCATGGTCTTTTTTGTTTTCTTTTTTTGGGATTATGTTGTAAAAAACTCGGTAAATAACAAATCGAAAGTTACTTTACTAAGTTTTGGAATATTATGTTTTTATAACTCTATGTTAAACACCCCCAAAAAAAAAATATGGGGGGACACGCAGTGGTATTGTACCACATTGGGGTGGTACTTCCATTTAATTAACCACAAGCGCTAGATTACAAAGAGAACGACCTCTAAATGTGTCGGTTTTGTTAAAAAAAAACAATCTCGTTGATTTTTTTCTTAAAAAAATCAAAATAAATAGTTGTCCATAATTGCATCACAACCCCATTGAAAAAAACTTGGAAAAAAAATGTAAATAGGGACTTTACCAATGCACCATCAAAAAAATAATCCAAGCCATTCTAAATTCACCCTTGAAGAAAAAAAAAAACATTGCTTTAAAAAAGTGGTTCATATTTTAAAAGGGTTGGTGAGTTTTCATTGGATTAGTTTTAAATTATGAAAATTGTTTTTTAAGTCTCAAATGAATGTTATTTGTCCCACTGTATTTCATCACAGTTTTACCATGTTTAAAAAAATCTCAAAAGATTTATTTTTTATAAAGGATGGGCCAACGGGGGGTGGAACCACATTTTTTATGTCCTCCCCAAAAAAAAAAGTTTACCAATCTTATCCCTAAAGATTTATTAAAAAAGAATTGCATGGGACCAAATTTTAATGTTCAACCTAAAAGGTTTCCAAGGTATGTATTTGCCTACTTTATTTTTCAAGGGGGCAATTTAGTAAAAATATTCGTTGTGAGTATTTAAAATAACCCGATGATTCGATTTTATCTTAAAGTTCATGGGGGGGGAAAACTGCGACGTAGACCTTTGTATGTATTTTTTGCCACTTTATTCAAGGCACCGTAAGAATTGTTAAACCCATCGTTAGGTGTTTTTGCCTCCCCCAAAAGGGAAAACACCCGGGCAGTTAATAAAAAAAAAATTAATGTGTTCCCCCCTCATGGGTGTTTCCCTTCCAAAGAAAACACTTGGGGGCCCATGCTATTTTGCAAAAAAAAATTTAATTTATTGGTTTTCCCATCATGGGTTTGTTCCCTCCAAGGAAAAAAAAACCACCCGGGCAAGTTTAATGATTGTTTGGGCCGCAGGCGCCAACTTTCCAATCGTAATCCTACCAATGGTAATAAACGTTCGTTTTTTTTTCCCAGTTGATAAGCTAGTCACCGAACGGGGGATTGTCAATTTCCCAAATAGGATCTATCTTATAAACATTCGCCGCTTTTTTTTACCCTCCGGAGTATTTAACAGTTCAATGCAAAAAACTTAAGCTAATTCCATAAATCATTTTTCATAAAGAAAAAGTAAAAAGGTATGGCCATTTCGTGGGACAAAAAAAAATGACGTCAAAAGTTAATGTAATTCCCATTGCGAGGCTATGTAAAAAAATGAAGTATTGTTAAAAAAAAAAACCATATTTTTGTAAAACAAATCCTGTAAAATTGCATTTTGTTTTAAAACAAGGCATGTTCTCCACCCCAAATAAAAATATTATTGTAAAAACCAGTAAGGGACATGGGGCTTATAAAAAACTCACCTCTTGGATCAAGACCACGGTTCAAAAATAATCCAAATTTAATTTCACAAACTGAATCTTGCCCAAAATACGGATCTCGGCACCGACCTATTAAAAAAATTTATGGCCGTTCTATTATAATTACACATATTTAAAAATACGATCAAAAACGGATGCGTTAATATCATTCGTTTAACGACGGAAAAAAATCATTACATATTTTTTTATATGTTTAAACATTACATATTTATAACATGTTGATTGAGGAAAAATACCACGTGCGCGTTCTTTAAACCCCTTTAAACCCTTAGTTATATTTAAATCATACATATTTTAATATGTATACATACATATATACATGTGATGAGAAATCCACTTGCGCGTCTTTAAACCTTAACCCTTAGTATATTATATGAATATATACTATTTTCCGTCCAATCATAGCTTATGTCGAATATTTACCGAAAGTTACTATTTTTAGACCTTCCGTTTTTAGAACCGAACAGTGGTCTTAAATATAATTAATTGAAATAATAGATCAACCGACCTTTAGTTTTGACCCGCTATGTCTTAATTTTAAAACTGACAATCCTCGCGGCAAAGTAAAACGTCATTACGAACAACTTTCGTGTTTCGCCGGAAGGCTGAAACGGACTCGAAAGTGCTCAAATCGTTTAATTAATAGATCTGTCAGATTTAATATATTAAAAATAACTTATTTTCTATTAAAGTGTATATTCCGATTTCACTCCAGTTTCTTCGTTATTGGGAGTTAAAAGTCCCGTTTTATATCAAAACGTCCGTCAAAATATAATTTGTTATATTTTGTAAACCAAAGTCTGACTTTTCAAAGTCTCGAATCCCGAATCTCATGTTTCGTTTTCTGCTCACAATTATCCGTTACAAAACGCGCCAAAGTCCGTTTTTAGTTCAAAACTCGTCTAAACTATATCTAGTATCGCTTATACATTATTATCAATCCCGTTTTAAATATTAATATCACATTTTACTTAGACGTCGCAAGTTTAAACAGATTTCATCACATATACATTTTATCGATAATATAAACGAAATAATCGAATACTTTTAAATTAAACGCACCCTTTTTCGGTGTCAACACAATCAAACGCACCCGTTTCGGTGTCACAATATCAAACGCACCCATTTCCGTTGCAAACCAAACCCGACCAAACAACCCGACGCCCCGGCTGTCCCCGGCTGTCCCACAGCCTAACCCGACACCCCGTCGTCGGTTGTTAACCCACAAAACCAAACCACCTAAATCTGTCCTAAACCAAACAGCCCCTTCGGCTGACCACACCATCAAACGCACCCTTGTGCGTGGCTGTTAAGCCAAACGCAGCCTAGCTGCTGACTCGGACCCCAAACACACCCTAATTGTTAATAACCAAGCCCACCCGCACCCTTTTCTTTATAATTCAAACCAACGCACCCTGGTTGGTTTTTCCGTCAAGCCAAACGCACCCTAACTGTGGTGAAACCACAGCCAACAAACACACCTTCGTGGTGACTCACAAAACAGACGCACCCTTTTTGGGTTTTCTGACAAACCGAACGCACCCGTTGCGTGGTTTTTATAACCGAACCAAACGCACCCTAATCTTGTTACTAACAAAAAAAACAAACACCCCTAGCTGCTGCCATAAATCCCAACGCACCCTTGTTGGGGCTAACCCGAACCCGACGCATCCCTGTGGTGCAAAACCACATAGACACACACCCCTCTACGTTTTCTTTTCTTTTTCTTGAAACCAACCGCACCCGCTGTGGTGGCTTATAACCCAAACCCAACGCACCCTTTTTGGTGATATAAACCCAAAACCAACGCACCCTGGTTGGTTTTAATAACAAACCAGACGCACCCTGGTGGTTTTTCTATAAAACCAAACGAACACCCCTGCTGCTATACCACCGAAACAGACACCCTCGTGGTGTGTCGATGAAAATGATGGTGGTGACAAGATGATGATGATGGGGTGGAGGTGGTGACGTGGGTGGAGGTGGTGGTTTCGGTGTGGGGAGGCAGCGGCGGTGATGGTGGTGACAGTGGGGTGGCGGTAGTGGCGAGTGGCGGAGAGTGAGTATGGGGATCGGGTAAATCGAGAGATGGGGAACCTTTTTGCATTCGGCCGGAAAAGTCCGCCGGAAAACTTTTCCGGCGGCGGCGGCGTGGTGGTGGCCGGAATCCGGCGGTGGGGGAGGTGGCTGGCCAGAGAGAATGGGAGGGTTTATATGTGTGTGTGTGTGTGTAGTTAGAGATGAAATGAAAAAATGTTATAAACTTTTATTTATATATTAAAACTTTTAATAAAAGTGGCAAGTCTCAATAAGGTGAGGGTTGGTGTGTAAATATTTCCCAGGGACCAAAAGCGTAACTTATGAGAAACTTTTATAGAATATTGGTTCGGGACACGTTTGGGCGACTTAACGGATGATTCAACGCACGAAACTTGCGCCATTGTTTTCCAAATCATTTTTCTGATAAAAATGAGTATTCACTTGATAATATTTCATAAATATTTTATAACATTTAATAAAATATCTGTTATTTATTTTGTGAACCGGTTACGTCTCGTTCAAAAGTAAAAATAGAAATAGATTTTTAACCCGTATATTTGCGTTATCAACAAACGTTACTGAATAAAATGATGACTAATTTATTAAATATTTTTATTTAATAAAAAGTGTAAATTAATTATAATTTAATTATTTTCTCGTTTCTAAATCTTGCGAGGGCATTTCAGTCACCTTCTGACTGTTTTCGGGTCTCGGTCAAAACTAAAAAGTTGTCAGGAATGTCGTTTTACATCAAATTGCTTTAGAGTCCGAATAATGAAAACGTGATTTAGCTACTCGTTTTTATAAGTCAAGCCAGACCCTAAAAGTCAAAGATTGAAATCGTCATTCAAAATTTCGAAAATTCTCGGATGTTACAAACTCGATAACAACATCAGTTGACTCATTGAGCAAACTCGGTTGTAGAGATTCATTCTCGATGTCGAATTTGTAACATATATGTACAAATCTGTTCATTGCTTTCTTTTCTAACAACTTTGGAACCCATTTTCGGAAACATTAGTTATATTACCGAGTTTGACCATTGACCAAAAGTCAATACTGAGTTTGACCAAATCTGAAACTACTTTCGAGTTTGACTTTTTGACCAGTTTCGAATTTGTAAAATAAACAGTTTTAGCACATCTTATAACCGAATCTGACCGAGTTTGAATAGTACCGAGTATGAACAGTACTGAGTATGAACAGTACCGAGTATGAACAGTAACCGAGTATGAATAGTAACCGAATGACAACAAACATGATACAATACACTCCTGCAGCTCTGATACCAATTGTAAGTAATAAGATATCACTAACAAGAGACAATGATCCGGAGGTCGGGGAGGATAAAATAAATGTTTAGCCATATTATTGATGAGAGAAAAAGTGTAGAAAGAAGATGTGTGTGTCTAGAGAGAGAAAGTCAAGAACACACACACTTTACAAAATGAATCATCACCCCTCCATGGAAGTATGGAGGGGGTATTTATAGTCCTAGTGACACACAACTATCGTAACTAGTCATTATTAGTCCCTACGTGTCACACTATA
Organism: Tanacetum coccineum; assembly: GCA_026074375.1. Classification (NCBI taxonomy): domain Eukaryota; kingdom Viridiplantae; phylum Streptophyta; class Magnoliopsida; order Asterales; family Asteraceae; genus Tanacetum; species Tanacetum coccineum. The sequence goes on from BQNB010027647.1 coordinate 10,467, forward strand.
AATGAACTAATGTAATTCTGGATATGTCACCATATTTTAAGGCTAACAGAACTTCTATCATAGGATCTAGCTATGGTATTAGGCGTGACCCACGATCGAGTCTTGGTGACCCTTTCCTTCAAGCTGATAGAGGAATTAACCACTATGAATTAGGAATAGGTCAATTCCTCTCTCGGGTTCATTCCGCCTAGGGATCATAGGCTAAACAAGTATGGCTTTCTAAGTTTAGTGTTGCCTTAGATGATAATTATAGTACATTGCACTAAAAGAAAAGTTAGGAGCTGATAGGTTTAATTCAAGGATAGTATACCTTCTGTCTAGCATTTCTCTTTTCTCTGCTTATTATTTCCTTGCATCATTGTTCAATCTCTCTTTTTCTCTCAATTGTCTTACTTCATTAATAAACTACTCTTGGGAACGACCTCGGATTTACCAGACCTACACTATTCACGATCGGGTTCTCTGCCCGTTAGTACGTTTGTATTATAATGGTGAAACAAGTTTTATAAATTTAAAACTTTATAAAAAGTTTAAAAGAAAATACGCATGAAAGATCTTAAACTTTTCTAATACATCATTCTTAGACTCTAAAAATACAACCCAAGTGTAGTTTGAGTGATCATCAAAGTATAGAAGTTACCTCTGTAACTTTGAATGGGTGATGGACCAAACAAATCTAAGTGTAACAACTCTAAAACCCTAGTAGTTGACACTTGATTCCTAGTCCTATTGTTTGCATTACCTTGGCTCTCTAGACCATACGTATATAGTTCATTTCTCCTATGACTCTTAGCTAGCGATTTACCATTTTTAATAATACCAATTATATATTTTATGTCTTGTAAACTTAATTAAACCTTATGAGGTGCAGGAAGCAAGTTTTAGGTATGGATGTCAAACGAGAGTTTTCAAAAAAGTAACTATGACCCTAAACAGCAGCTGACGCACTAATGACGCTCCAACGTGTGACCAGCACGCCAGGGGCTGACCAAATTTCTATCTTAAAATGTAAAACTCCTTTTTCCCTTTTCGTGGCCTTTTGAATCAACTAAATCAGAGTTCGGACGAAGAAGTTATGATCAAAATACTAAAGAAACTTCTAAAATTTAATTTCTTCTTTTAAGTTTAGTTGTTGATAGCTTTTATGTATTCTTAAAGGCCTAATACTTAGATTATGATGTATTCAAGTTATTAAAGTTGTATGCACATAAATATATTTCCTAAGCACATGCCATGCAATTTTAGTCTCGCTTTATGTTAATCGCCTTTAAGTTTCTAAGTTCTTCTAAATTTGAAGTTGTGGCAAAAATAAGCTACCTAGCATCAAATAAATTCACATATAATTTTTTGACAACTATAATATAAAGCACATAAAGATTCATAAACATATAAGGACAGCTTAGCTCAATTTTAATGGAGATTTTTTTTCACGACCACGAGATAAAGATCCACCATTGATATATTGTCTATCGATGACCTTTTCCTCAAAGGTTACTTATGTATACCATCATACTCCTTATATGAAGTAAACAATCTTCTAGTACTGATCATGTGCTTATAGCAACCAGCATCCACAATCTAATCAACCGGTTTAAGCTTATACCTAACAAACATGCAATTCAAAAACTTGGTCCCAATGGTGGTTGAGTCTATTGGTGTTAGCATAAAACGCTCTCAAGTTATACATTCTTATGCCTTGAAGCAAGACACTAAGTGTCTCAAGACCAAACCTTGAAAACATAAACCAAGTGTTGTTTTAAAATTTTCTTTGGTTTTGAAATCTTTGTCCAAAGTTTTGAGGGTTATATGGTCTAAAAAATCTTTAGTTTGGGTATGAGTTGTATCTCCTTTGGGATGAGTTGTATTGATGACGTGAAGACCTTTCGTTCTTGAAAAAGTTTCTTCTTGATGAAGATTAGTTGTTTTGAGAAAAATGTCTTTGATTGTATGAAGATGAAGGTCTCGTATTAGGTCTTGGTAAGAGTGGTCTATGGTCGACTCGAGGTTTAGTGTATCCAAGTCCATTGTGTGAAACCGGTTTGTAAAATTATTTTTTGGTTTTATTTCTTACAATGGGTAATTAAGTACCTCGAGTGTTTGCAAAACGATCTTAAGGAACGATGGGTTTAGGATGAACATTTGACGAATCACCATGGGAAACATTTGACGAATCACGATTTTGACCCTTCTTCTTTTAAAAAAAAAACATTTTAAAATTGGGTTCGCTTAGGGACTTCTCGGAAGTGGATCTTCTTTACTTTTTTTAAAAATTTTAAGGACCTTTCCTTATTCTTGGAAAAAATTTTTTAGATGGAACCATTTAAAAAACATGTATCCAAAGGGACTTACTACCTTTTCTTAAATTGGAAAAAAAAAGCCTCAACGCTTTTTTTACTTGAAGTTTAGAAAACATTACCTTCAAAAAAAGAAGTCAATTTTGTGTGGGAGTAGAATACTACATTTTTTGGTCATGGGTTCAATCACCTTTTTGTTAGACTTAGTAAAGGTTTTTCCTTACCTTTAAGGTTCAAATTTCTTGATTTTTGTTTATTATAGGTTGGGAATTTGTCTATTTTTTTAGAGAAAACGGTCTTTCTATTTATTTAAAGGTTTTGTTTTTTTTTGTTTTTAACAAAATTATGTTCTTAAAAACTTTAAAAGTTCTCATTTTCCTTTTTTGTTTTAAAATTTCATGAAAAGATTGAAAAATATATGAGTTTTTGATATTTTTTTTTTTTACCTCTGTGAATTCGATTTTTTTCATAAGACCATTGGGTTTGGCGTTCCCTTTCTCCGGTTGATCACTGTCTTCAACTATAGCCCCCATGTGCTCTCCACAAGATGGTCTTCGGATCATTTCTTCGTTAGGGAGTAATTCCATAAAAAAAACTCAAAATTGGTTACTTTCCCAAATGGACCTTTAAGGTTCTCTTGAGCCCATGGGAAATCTTACTCGAACTTTTTTACCAAAAAAATCGGGTTTATGATTTCGAATTTTGAACAAAAAGATTGTTCACTTTAAAAATGGCCTTTTAGGGCACAGGATATTTTTGCTTTGTTGAAAAACCCTTGGAGTTAAAAAAAACACGCCTCTGATAACCAATTTGTGGGGAAACGTTAGAAGGGGGTGGGAAAATTACGGTCTTTTTGGACTTTTTTGGAATTTTTTTTAAGGAAAAACTTCAAAAGTCTCAAAAAGGTTTTACTTGAGTTTGTGTAGTTATCTACTTAGAAATATTTAAGTTTTAATAAAAACTATATGATAACTATTTATATTTATACATATATTATTATTAGTTAATACATATTATATATTTTAAACCATTAGAGAGAAGGAGAGAGGAGAGTGGACCCCACCACGGGATAAATATAGGTTTCTCGAGATTGGAGGGGTTTTAGGGACATCCGTTTACTTCTAGTTGCGAAATCCAAACACGAAATATTTATTTACTCTAGGTATTTAAAAATTCCTTTATTGGGTGGGGACTATAACACCGGTATTACAAAACTTTGACTCTGCGGGATATGCACTAAAGGAATCGGTCCTCACTAAGGAAGAGCTACTTTTCCCACATGTTGCTCCTCGCCCTCAGAGGGTCCACCCCTAAAGGGGACCTTGTGATTTTGAATTTTCCTTCTTTATGGATCAACTAAAAATCAAAAAACTCTTATGGACCACTAAGAAAAAAAAAACTTACCCTTGGAACAGCTTACCAAACCCGACAAATAGGATTCCCCAATGATCTTAAGCTTGATAAAAAAAAGATTTTTACAAATCAACTTCCTCACAGCCAAATTGAATAAGTTGTTTTTGATATGAAAAATTTCAAAGGGTTTTCCTAAACCTTTACTATAAAGAACTCGATTCTAAAAAAAGAAAAAAAGGGGTTTGAGGAAGGAAAGGGAACCCTTCAAACACATAAGTTTTGAATAGATTAGGTGGTACTTATGTTCTTCTTTTGCGTAGATTGGTGTTCTTTTAATAGATGATTTAAGGATTGAAGAAGGATTTTAAAAGAACAAAACAAACAGAGGTGTTAAGGATTTAGAGGATAGAAGAAGCGGAAAAAGAGCAGAAAAATAAAATAATTGTAAAGAGGTTAAAGGGGAATACAGAGCCAAGAGGAGGTAATTGTAGGGCCAAAAAATCTCAAAATGGTAAAAAAAAAAAAACCAATTTAGGGAGGAGGTGGCCCACCACTTGCTTTAACTCGTTAGCACATGGCCAGCGCGCCAGAATCCCATCTTGGTTTTTTAAGATTTTGGCGTTTTAAATACCCGTTCTTGCTAAAATACTCCTAAATTTGGTTAAATTCCACTCTTTGACCTTTCCCTCATTTTCTTTTCACACTTCTCAAGGTCAAAAAAACCAGACTCAAATAGCCATTTGATTTTAAAATGTTTGTTAAAGTAGTTTTAGAAGGAAGAATTTGGGGGATGTTGAAAAAAAATATCAAAAAACAGAAAAAAAATAGTAGAGGAAAAAAACTATTAGGACAAAAAATGGATTGTGTTTTTGGGTTATTTTTTTCCTCGCATGTAAATGGCCTTTAGTTCGAAAAACTAACAATGGTTTGATCAGTTTTGAGTGCCATTAAGTTAGGATAGAAAGGAATATTTGCAAGGGGGGAATATTCTCAAAACTTGGTGAAGCCAAGTTGTAGGATTTGTTTTGTGAGAGGGGATTTATTTTGGGATTAAAATTCCAAATGTTAATTTAAAGCATGGGTTGGGATAAAAAAAGATGAGAAGGGAGTTAAGTTGCATGGATTTTGGTGATGGTTTGGACCCTAAGGAATTCAAATTCAATAAAAAATTTTGAATTTTCTAAAAGATAAAGGATAAAGCATAAAGGGGCGAGTTGGAAGTTTGGGGTTGGAATGAAGTAGGGATATTTGCGTTGTAAATTGAAGGTTTGGAAAATGTGACTTTGTTGATGTGTTGGGAGCCTTAAGGATCAAATTCAAAAAAAATTTTGGAAATGTTTGAGAAATTGGTTGATTTTTGGCAAAGTGGTGTGGGGGAAGATTTTGGATGATGTGTGTCAAAGAATTTAAAATTTCAAATTGTAAAAGAATAAAACTATTGTAAAGGACAGAAGGAGTAGGAAGGAAGCTATTGGAAGTTGTGGGTGTTATGGTGTTGTATGAAATTCAAATTCACAAAAATGGAATGTGTTAATGTGAGTAATTTAAGGAGGGTGAAGAATATAATGAAGGGTGTTATATTAAAGGGACCCCATTGGCCCACTAAAAATACAATGTTTGTTTTTTTTTCTATCCTTTTTTTTTGTTCCTTTTACAGTTTTTTTAAAGTAAAATTACCAGTTTTCCTTTTTAATTCAGTTCTGCGTTTTCTATATTTTTTCTAGTTTAATAACTTTTGGACTTGTTAAAAAAAAACTTTATTAAATTTTTATTTCGGGCACTTGCAGTTTTTCACAGTTTTTTATTAATTATAAAAAAAAACAAGATTATAAAAAATAAAAAATTTAATTTTTAGAAAAAAAAATTAAAAAAAAAACCAAAAAAAAAAAACATTTAGGGGTTACAAAAAATGGGCTTTTTTTTAGGAGGGGTTCTTTATTATCCTATCCTGATAAGGAATGGGGGAATTTGTTTGAAGGAGAATATTGTGATTTATAGAAAAAAAAGGAGCTTATGTTATGAAATGAAAAAAGGACAATTAAAGGTTTTTTACAACCAAGTACAAGGAAAGGGTATTAATTGTTTGTAAAGGACAAATGTGAGTTGTCCTGTTGTTGAGGTGTTGATTTTGGGGAAGGTTTTTTGTTATGGAGAGAGAAAGGTTTTTAAAGGCTTGTAGTTTGTTTGTAAGGGAAGGTTTAATTGAATGAGGATTGATAAGGGGTGATAATCAAAAAAGGATTAATTTGGTTTTAATAAAATTCACATTTTGCCGTTTTTAAGGAAGAAAAAAGATATGGGCATGATTGATTAATGAATTAATTAGGATTTGGTATAGGAATGTTTTTTATAGGAATTGTTGTGGGAAGTTTGTGAGTATAATCATTTATTTTAAAAGAAAAAAAAAAAGGGGATTGGGGTACAAATGATTTATGGGGGAATTGTTTAGATGGAGGGAAAGTGAGGGTTGTCAGGAGGACCATGTGAAGAATTACATGTTGGGGGAGTTTTTTGTTAAAAATTTCATTTTATATAAGAAAAAACAAAGGTAGGGAAAAGATCCAAAGTATGATTAACTTTTAATTTACCAAAAAACTCCAAATTTAGGTCGTTTTTAGACTTTGATAATCCCCATGATTGTCGAAGACAATGGATTTTGAATCAATAGGTCATTTCCTTGATGGGCAAACAAAGCTAAAGTGCTTTGCATTCTTAAGTAAAAGCAATATCCCATAACGAAAAAAAGGATGGTTTTACTCAAAGTGGGGGGACCCAATTGGGATTAAGTTTGGAACCAATAAGGGAGTAAAAAAAAAACGTTTTACTCATGGATTCACCGACAAAAAAACAACCGTTTAAAAATCGGGGGATTTAAAGGTCAAATTTGAAATACTTTCTGTTAATACAAAAATAAGGCCGTAAAAAAAAACGGGCTTATTTTATATTTTTTACGGATTATCCATGGGTTTTGTCGATTTTGGAGAAACAATCATAAGATCATTAGGAAGTAAGTGAAAAAATTAAAAAAGTTTAATATTTGTTTTTTTAAAAACCAATATTTTTTTTTTTTTAATACTTCAAAAAAAACCATCCAAAACATATATTCAAAACATCATCATGTTCATCATTTAAACATTATAAAAATCATTCTTCTTTTATTAACTACAGTTATTTTCTTTTTCATAAAAAAAAATTTAAAAAGACATACAAAAAGTTTTAACTTACACATGGATTATTTTTAAAAAATATGTTTTTCTATTTATTTATAAATTTTAACAAATGTAATTAAAACTTGGACCTTTTATTTTAAAAATTGATTCCAAAACAAAAGTTAAAATTAACCCCACAGCTTTTTATTTCATAAAAACAATTACAAACAAAAAAAAAATATTCTTGCATCTTTTATTTTTTGGTTTTCTAAAAAAACCAAAACTTTTGTTACTTAACCATTTACTTTTTGAACGTATTACAAAAAGAAAAAAAATAATAAAATTTCACTAAAAATTGGTTTACTTACCTTCATTTGCGTTGGGGGAAATCCACTCAAAAAAATCTTGAAAATATCTTTAAAAGATTACAAAAGATTTTTTAATAAAACTTTGGATTTTACACTGTCAGACACCCGATACCCTCGGGTTATACTGGCCGGAACCTTTTGAGAAAGGTTCCGCCAGAACCGGTGAATAGTAGACAACTTTGCCTATAAATAGCAAGCCATTTATCTTGTTTTAGGCATCCATTTCACATACATACTCTCTTGCATTTTCTAATCCTTGATCTCAGATCAAGATCTCATTTATGTTTCATTTTTGGTGACTTTCTTAGAAGAAGATGTTGCCAAGTTATGCATTCGAGTCGATCAAGCTTCAAGTTTACTTGTCGCAAGCATCATTCATTATATCAAGATCGTCCTATTGATTCTTGCTCATCATTCATTCATTGTACACATCAAACAAACACCTTGTGAAATGTAGTGTATATAGGTAGGTTCTATCGGTGTTAGGACTCGGTATTTAGCTTTGTACCGGATAAAGTGTAAGCGACGCATGGTTGATTCTACCTATGTTAGGACTCGATATTTAGCTTAGTACCGGATAAAGTATAAGCGGTGTTGTGAGGCTTCTCCGCCGATATAAGAAGCTTGTGGATGTAGTGGTTACAAACTCCCGAGTTGGGTACTCGTGAAATGGAGTAGGGCAAGGAAGGAGTCCTTGTTGCCGAACCACTATAAATACCTGTGTCATGGTTATATCGTTTACTTTTATTTATCGTACTCGTTTGTTTACTAATAGAATAGATCTATATTCATATAATCATTTACAATATCTAGATCTAAATATTTTCTCAATAGTTAACAAATAAATTTAAAATACAATTTTTAATTGGTAAAACTATTCAACCTCCTTTCTAGTTTTCCACAATTGGCATCAAAAGCAGGTTCTCAGTGATCTTTAAAATATACTGTACTTTAAATTCTTTAAAATCAATCAAATGAATTTTGAAAACTACAAAGAAAGATTTGTCTTGAATAAATAAGTTATGTAAATTTTTAGACTAATATTTTTTTAGAAAAACATCTCCTTGTATTTAGATCTATTGTTTTTTAAATACATGAAGAGCTTGGTGGATCATCATAATGATCATGGTGATCTAAGATCTATGGCGCAAAAGATCTCAAAGCCCTTATAGGTACATATCTTGCCATTTTTATTTTTTTAATATAATTAATGTCATTTAGTCATAAGATTTGTTGCACAAGACTTTCGTTAGGAAACTAAAAGAAATTTAGACATGAAATCCCTTGACAATAATTTGGAATAAACAAAAAAAAGATATAAATAATTCTATTTATATTTGTTGATCCGGTTGAATCGGTTCCCTCGTCAAAAGGGATCCGGTTTGTGTAATCCAAAGGATCCGGGCTACATTAAATAGATTTTTCAAAAAAAAATACATTAATACTATACTAATCGATTTCACCTTGTCCAAGCAAAAACAAATTCTTTGTTTTAAAACATATTTTTCAAATCAATCTCTTTTACTATAGTCTTTGGCTAAATAATATTTTGTCAAATAAAACTATAAGTATATTTTGGATCAAAGTAATTAAGAAATAGAAAACAACATCATGGGCTAAAATATAAATGGAAGAATAATTGTTCAAGGACTCGTACCTGATACGTTGGGTCCGGTTAATAAAGCATTCCTCACTAGATTCTGTGGCTCGAACCTATATCAAATGACCGAAATAGTAAGGTGCGTTCCTCATCTTTTTTCTTGTTTTCTCTTGGTAATATATGTTTCTCTTAAAAACCTATATCTTGTTGGGCTTTATTAAATGAGTTTGGCCCTCCCTTATGATTCATCTAAACTTGATTATTTAGGATTATTTTTTTGGATCACTAGTTGGACCTCATATGATAAAATAAATGCTTATTTGGTTTGGTATAATCTATCTAGAATTTTTTTTTGTTTTCCATCGGTCTAGCACACCATTACTTGCCTCGTCCAAAATCATCACCAAGTCAAAATCTAGTTTTCTCCATCCATATTATAGTATCTAAACATCAAACATTTAGGGTTTTAAGCTTCGTTATTTAAAATAAACCTTTCTTCACACAATCCCAAAAACCAACGGCAAACTTCACCTATTATATATTTTCTTCATCTCATCCACTATTACTCTTACCCCATTCAAAAATCAAATTATCCCATTTTCCCTCTCACTCAAAACATTGAATACCCTCATCAATGGATACATCTCAGAGGTCTTTAGTCCCATCATGATCGTCATCATCATCTCGCTCATAATGCTCCTTTACCCGATACTCAAGTTTCCGCATGGAGATTTGTTCTTCGTCTTGGCATTTTACATTTCCGTTGTTTTTCTATCCTTTGTATTGCATTAAGCATAGAAATAAAATACGAATAATATCATTACGTTCTCTCTTTTGGCATCATGGTTGTCATTTATTTTTCGTGTATATCATAAGTATTATATAAACCACTCTCTCTTCCATCCCACGCTAGGCATTCATTTAAAATAGTGGTAAATTAATTAATGTCAATCCCGAAAACACCAATGAAATAAAACTAGGTAGAACGTATTTTTTTGGGGCCAAATCAAAAATAAAAGGGGAAAAATAAAAATTCTTATTTATTTTTCACGGTACCCTTCGTAATGAAGGTCGGTGCCCTCCTCAAGAAGATTCCGAGACAACTGGATGTCTGATAGACGAATCTATCAGTCCCCTTTTTATTTTTTCATTGTTTCAAACTTTTCTTTCTCCCTAAAACCGCCATTGACGAACCTCCCATCACCATTATCACTTTCTTACTCAAATCATCATCTAATTAGTGCATTCCTTTACATTGTAAGTCATATTCATAACCTTCCTCTTTGATTTGATCATAGATTAGTGTTTTTTCCTAAAAATAGGGCTTGTAAAATTAATCATCCACAAACAACAAAGTTAACATAACTAACTAATTGTGATTCCCTTAGTTAGGAATTGCATCTTATTTTTTAATTGAAAATTGATTCATGCATATAAACACTATGTCAAATAATTTTTTGAAAAAAATATTAAAAAAGGGATAATTAATTTAAACAATGAATCACGCATTGTTAATACATGTAAAAACAAGTTATAATCTCAGCAACATGATTTTAAGAAGGACACATGATAATTTTTGGCAACACATTGTATTTGTTTTTCAAAACATTTAATCTAAATCAAAGAAATACTCATAACTAAAATGATAATTCTTTCCCGCTTACTTTGTTAAAACAATCCTTTTTAGGTTCAAAATACCTAAATCCATTCATAGAGACCACCAAGACACCGCCTTCTACATTCCCAAACATGATCAAACACCGGGTCTCTCGGATGCCGATCGAGCCATCTTCAAAAACCTCAAGCGATGCTTCTTTCATGAAGGTCGTGTCGTACACTCATCCTACCTTGATGACTCTAACATTCGCCAAATCTTTTCCGCCATCAACTTTGATTGTCTTTTTATTATCGACGAACAAATTTGTCCTTTGTTTGTCCTCGAATTCTATAAGAGTGTTCGGATCACTCGAAATGTCGACCAAATAATTTCCATTGCCTTTATCATTAGAAACATTGAGATTGTTATTCCTCTCTACCGCTTTTCCCAAATCCTTCGTGTTCCATGCGAAGGAGCATTCATGTACACGACTAAATGGTCTATCATCGCTCTCCTAAAAAGCATCGATCCTAATCTAATCTATCACACTCCTTTAGATATCTTGTTCTTGTCCGTGATGCCATTTTCTATGAAATATACTCTCTTAAACGTCTCACCAAAAAGGCTGAAATGATTGTTCATAATCCTTTTCACATGGAGCTCACTGAAATGAAGCTCAAATTCAGAAAATGGGAAACAATTGTAAGCAAAAATGTCATTAGCCTCTCGGGAAACAAAGATCATCCAAATGCTTGTCTTGTTTACATGTTATTTTGTCTTGTCAATAAAAACCATTCAATCTCGCCTACTACATGGCCAAGAGGATGGTTGGTGCGATCAAAAATGATGTGATGGTACTTTCTTATGGAATGCTCCTCACTCGCCTCTATAGGTATGTTCTCACCATCCAACCATGTCCTCTAACCGATAATCATTTCCTTGCGGACCATGTTATGGTTCCTCTTATCGAGGGACGGGCAAAAAGGTTTTTGGTTGATGGAAAAAGGCCTCATCCTCAAACATCCTAATCTTCCTCCTTAACCCACTCTCAATCCTATGATCAAGAAGAAGAAGTCGACCTAATTGCCAACTATGAGCTTGATCCCATTGAGTATTACAACAAACTTCCACCCATTTTCGGATGAGCATCTGAGGAATTCAAGCAAACAAAAGGAATGTTTAAATGTCTATGTCACTTTCTCTCTAACCTTGGCAAGAAGAAGAAGAAGAAGTAAGGTGCATTGACCAATGGAAATTTGTTTAAAACTTGTGTTTGGTAAAACAATTTGGTACTACTTTGGGTTTAAACCTTGTTTGTTTTATGGTTGTAAATTCTGAATATTTGAATTTATGTCTGTAAACTCAGATTCTTGTGTGTGTATGATACTTGTATAAATTATTATGGTATTATAGCATTATCTCATATTAAATTAGGGAGTGATTGGTTTATCTAGGAATAACAGGATCATGCTATTTTTGTCTCACTAATAGATACTTGCCTCATTTAGGAATGCTTATTGATCACTTTTAAGGAAAAAGAATAAACACTAGAAGCCTTTTGCCATTTTTTAGGGCTTTGGATTTTCTTGCAGAACCCGGTACCTTGTGCGGCAAAGGCCGGTACCCTTCTCCAAAGGGAACCGGGTATGCTGGGTCCACAGAAAGTTTTGGGACGTTTTAGGGTGTTAACATTTTCCCTTTACATTACATTTAGGCAATTTAAACCTATATAAAGGCTGCCCAATAGTTATCTTTGACTTCTTTAGCATTTAAATCACTTTAATGATTGTTTTAGAGAAAAAATATTGGTTAGGACATTAATTATTTTGCATGGCATAATCCTTTAAATTAGATCACATCTTTCTTGCTCAAATAATCTCTTCCAAATCCTAAAATCTCAGCCATAATCCTTCCTTAGTTCACTTTTAAAAATGACCTCAAGTGCATCATCCTCTACTAGAAACCCCTCTAAGAAAGGTTTCTCAAACAAACATCATTGATATCTCCTCAAATGAATCATCACCAACTAAAGAACCATCAAACAACTACATTGCCACTCCTCCTGCTACAACACTCACTCTATCCTTCACCTTACCAATCTCCAATCAACCACTTACTACATAACCAAATGAACCTTTACCAATAACACCTCATGAACTTGTTTTCACCACTCCACCAACTTCACAAAACCTATACTTAAACTCTCTTGAAGACTTACCCCCAAGATGTACTAATCCACCACCACTTTCCACACTCGAACAATTCACTAGCCAATCTCTCCCTCTTACCGATCACATGGATATTGAACCCTTCTTTCCCCTAACTAATCTCACTAGGAGAAATGGTAGACTTAGCGCTCTACCAGAACCTTTCATAACCCAAGATCAAATCGTTGAAGAGATTGGCCGACTTCAAGATTTGTCCAACGACATAGAAACCGCCTTCCAAAATGCATAAAATATGCAATATGGATTTCCAAGCCATACAACCACCACTACCACTACCATTGTAACATTTCACATTTTTAGGTCATTTTACGACCTCAATTACTCCATTATTTATTTTTAGGCTTTTACGCGTTTACTTTTAATTTTTATCATTAAGTTAAATCGCGTAAACTAAAAATGAGCATTTAACGTAAACGGGCATCAAACAATTCAATGTTTACGTCAAGTAAGTGTTATAAAGTTATTAGGATGATAATCTATAACTTTACGCTTTTTATTTTTATTGGTTATGTAAAACGTTTACGTAACGCAATAAAACTACACTTTTGCATGCATGGCAAACCATAAACCCATTTAGACTTCAATAAATACCCACCAATACATTTTTAACAAAGTTTTTATAAAACTTATACCCATTTCTTCTCATATCTGGTTTTACATGCATACACATACCTATATCACTTCAAATTAAATCCAATAATACTCCACTAACACAAATAAACTAGTATAACCACCAATGGATCTAAACCCTAAAGTTAACAACCAAACCTTGTCTCCTACACCTTCTTTGTTCGGCATAATTCAAGGGAGAAAGATAGCATGCCAAATGCCATTTCACATTAATCTTACACTAAAGCATGCTTGTCTTCAAAGTCCCATACTTGTTCTTACACTTTGACTATCTTTTCTTACAACCTACTAATATAATAAGCTCTAATCCATGCCCTAAGGCCTTTCCAAATCGTATACCCCAATCCAAACCTCAATACTACTTGTTGGTTTCACTAGATGGTATTCTTGCATGACTTGGCTATAAATAGATACCATAAAGTGGAAGTAAACATACACTTAACATTTTCAAGACAAAAACTAAACACAAACTCTCTCCATCTCACTCCTAGCTCACGGTTTGCAAACACACACTCAAATAATTCATAGTTTTAATTTCTAAGGTATTTCAATCATACAAGGTTCATTGTTAGGCATATCTAAGATGTATTGGAAGCTTGGTTAATTGGTTACGAGGGTTTTACAAGTATAAGAAAGTTAGGGTTTTCTTGGTTAGATTAGGGTTTTGTGAAAGCAAATTTTAGGTTAATACTTATGTCTTGCTTGTGTTACAATCTTTATCCATCTTGTTAAGGTCTTCTAAGAACCCTAAACTTTTCATATTATTCATTTTATGATTTATATCATTGTTATATAGTTAATCATCACCCATGGGTATTTTAAAAGTTTATAAAATGGATTTTTACACTAGTATATAATTCAAACTTCATTTTTCATAGTATGTTATGAGGCTAAAATGATGATAAAAGGCAAGAACATACTTTGTGTAATTATTTGTTAATTTATAAAACTAATTTATAAATTAATTATATAAAAGTTTATGTATTAACTTTATGAATAAATAAATGTGAAGACTTGTTATTCTTGGACATATTCTTGTACATATATTATAGGACTATAAATATACACAAGATAGTGTATGAATCATATTAGAGGACTTGTAGTTATTTAATTAAGTGAAAAGTGTATAAAATGAGTTTATAAAATTTATTATATAAAAACTTAAAAAGCTACTGTTTTAATTCGAACCATATAATAATTATTTTATAATTTTATATTTTATTAAAATAGTACATCTCATAAGGATCGTAAGCATATAAAGAACTCGAAAATCCGAATTATAATGAAGAGGTTATGAAATTTACAAGATTATACGTAAAAGTGTTTTTATAAAAGTATTTTTATAAAAACTACAAAGATTTCGAATCTGATAAAAATGTAAACTCATTTTTCTATTAAAGTACAACTTATGAGGATTTCAAAACTATAAAGTACACCAAAAATTGATTTAAAACGAAGAAGTTACGCTATTTACAAATTTACGATAAAAAGTATTTCTATATAAGTAATTTTATAAAAATGTGTTATTGTTCATAACAGTGGGTTGTTGGAAAATATTTTTCTTAGATAGATCTTTTAATTACGAAGACATGAACATAAGAATCACTAGAAACCGAATTAAAACGAATGAGTTATGATGTTTACGAGATTACAAAAGTAGTTTTATATAATTTTACAAAAACAGTAAAAGTTACTGTTCATCAGTAGCTAAAATATTGTAAATGTAATATTTTGATAGATTTTTTTAATACGAAGTCGTGGGCATAAAAAACGTATAAAACGGAGTTAAAACGAAAAAGATATAATGTTTATAAAACCTTATGCACTATTTTTATACTTGTGCACTATTTTTGTGAAATCAATTAAACTAATTATATAATATTATTATATAATTACATAAAGGTGTTAAAACAATTATTATTTATAAACGATTAATTGTTGGACAAATATAACATTTTTACGAATACAAATACATGAACATTATTTTACAAAGTACAAATTTATATTGTTTAATTTTATAAATTAAACAAACATGTTTAGGTGGTGATGTAATTATATAGATTATATGTTGTGTTAGTTATTCAAAGTAAATGGTACTCATACGACCTATATTTAATTAGGTTGCATTCAGACTACGTGACGATTTTCACACTATTTGATTTAGATAATCAATTCATTCACTGAGGTGAGTTCATAGCTCCATGTTTTACAATTACAATGATTTACAAATTTTGGGGTAAGAAACATGCATTGTTTTACACATTGGGCGCAAGTGTACATTTTAACATGATTACGTGTTTGCCTAAGTAGCGATAACCCACTGGGTCCATTATCATGAACTGTCAATTACTTGGTGTAAACGCGAATGTTATAAATAGATCTATTTGGGATTGACCTCCCCGTTCGGGTGAGTAGCGCTCACTGTGCCGGTTTGCTAGACAACGAACGTATACCATGTCGAATTTGGGATGTTGTGGGTTAGAACATCATCAAGGGCAATGTAGGCAATTTATATTGCATTCACACATGTCGAGCATCAATGTCATGAGCTTAGGGAAACGTAATTACTTTTTGTGATGTTTGCATCTATTGCATTATCATACACTTAGAAATCTTACGGTCCTACATTACATTTACATAAACTTGTGAATTCACCAATTTTATGTTGACGTTTTAAAGCGTGTTTTTCTTGGGACAATAAGGTGAAAGTCAAGGATACATTGGTGGTCGTTAGTTTGGATGTCATTGCATAAAGATTTAGAAGCATTACATTTTGGGGATATTTGTTATATTTTAAAATCTTTACATTTACATGTGAACAGGTTAAGTCGTTGTGCTTTTGTAACAAACAATTTCAGTTATTCCAATGTATCAGTTTTCAAACGACTCATTTAGAGGTCGTTCTCATATCTTGTGCTATTGATCCATGATGTAACGCTCCCGGACACATATTCCGATGCGACCCTATTTGGGGGTGTCAAAGATTGGTATCTAGAGCCAAGGCTATAGAGAACCAGGTCAAATGTGTTTACTTGGACTATAACCATTTTCAAACATTGCATCATACAAAGGGGTTTTCACAGGACGTACACTCCCTAGTTGTTGCATTAGTTGGTCATACTAGATGATGTCATGATTGATATACGTGTTATAATATACTACGTATATTACTATAAGGGTATTATATTGATACTTATATAAGCTACTTTTGTTTTGTCACAGATATAGTCATGTCATCAGACGAGGCATCTTCTAGGGTTAGTTACACATCCATATCGATTGATTATGAGGTGCCGTCTGATGCGGGTTCTCCTGGAGTTGTTGTATACAGATACGATGGACTCCTCATGCATCCAGTAGACCCACTATCTTTGGATTACGTGCCTGGTCCTGAGGAGCCAGAGCAGGCACCACTTTTACCGGATTACGTACCAGGACCAGAGTACCCCAAGTACTTGGCCCCATCTGATGCTGAGATTCCCGTTGAGGATTAGCCTTATGTTGCTGCTGCTTCACCCACAGCCCTATCTCCGGGCTACATTATTGATTCTGATCCAGAGGATGGTCCTATGGACTATCCAGCTGACGGAGGAGATGATGATGATGACTCGTCTGGAGATGATGTTGACTACGTGGACGAGGAGGAGGCCTCTAAAGAGGCCTCTAAGGAGGATGAGGAGCAGGAGGAGCACCTGCATACCGTACTACTGCTAGGATGTCTATAAGAGCCTAGGCACCTATACTGTTTCCTATTGAGGCAGAGGTTGCTAGACTCCTTGCCATACCTACACCACCACCATCTCCAATCATTACATTATCATCACCACTTCCTCAGATACCCTCACCACCAGTTCCTGTACCATCACCACCTACTACTAGCCCTACTTACGCTGAGGCGCCTTTGGGCTTCAGGGCAGCCGGGATCCGGTTGAGGGCTGCATCACCACTACCATCACCTACATCACCACCCACCCATCACCCACTACCATTACCTGCACCATCCACTAGTCGAAAAGCTGACATTCCTAAGGCTGACATACCGCCTCGAAAGAGGCTATGTTTGATTGCTCCCACACCTAGGTTTGAGGTGGGGGAGAGTTCGATAGCCACTGCTGCCAGACAGCCTGGTTTGGGGGTTGCTCGTACTACTGACTATGGTTTTGTCGACATGGTAGATGATGATCCTATACGTCATGTGCCTAGGGAGGTCGAATATGGTATCACTAACAGTTAGGACGAGTTAGTGGATGCCATTCAGGAGGGAGCACGATGACCCTAAAAGGGGTCAATGCTAGAGTAACTGACCTTGCTGAGACTCATGAGTGAGACACTCAAGATCTCTATGCTCATCTGGAGGATGCACAGGATAGCCAAGCTCGTTTATCAGACAGAGTCGACATATTACTCAAGGATAGACAGTTTTACCAGCAGACAGTTATGTTGATAGAGGACGAGGCCCTGGTTTCTCAAGAGGCATGGGCACAGGCTATGGGCTGCAGTGCGGCAGTTCACTATGAGATTTAGGCATATAGAGCTCACACTCAGATACAAGATCTTCGCATCAGTTCGCAGGAGACATTAACAGCGACCTTGGTTGCTCAGGTTTCATCACTACAAAGCCAGTTGATAGCTGCTCTCGGTCAGATTTAGGCACTACAGGCGAGAGATCCAACATACGTAGATGACCTAGAGGATGCTGATAGTTGTAGTTAGTTTACTTTTCAGTCATGTCATTAGCTATCATTATGTTAGCCTGCTAAGTATTATGGGTTAATGCCCAACTAGCACGGTGGTAGGACTTGTATTTTTTTCATTTCTGTATTGAACTATCATGTATGTCTTCTAGGTGATATATGAAATATATGTATTATGTCATGTCATTATGATCCCAAATTTTACTATATACCTCTCTTGTGTTGTGATCTCATTTTATTTATTATGCATATGTCATGTAGCATTTATAATTGTATGAAATCTAACATGTATTATATTTTCTTGTGAATTAAAGAAAATGCCTCCAAGAAAAGGAACCAGAACCACCCCCGCCACTGCCACTGCCACTACCCTAATGACTGATGCTGCCATCAGGGCATTGATAGCCCGAGGAGTGGCTGATGCTTTGGCTGAGCGAACAATTCAAAGAAACACTAACCTCAATGGCGATGGAAGCCAAGGTTCTGGAAGTGGTATTACAAGACCCGTACGCCCTACTCATGAGTGCACCTACAGTGACTTCCTCAAATGTCAACCACTAAACTTCAAGGGTACAGAAGGAGTTGTTGGTCTAACTTAATGGTTTGAAAGAATGGAGTCTGTCTTCAATATCAGTAACTGTGCAGTCGAGAACCAAGTCAAGTTTGCTACTTGCACTCTTTATGGAATTGCCTTAACATGGTGGAACACCCATGTCAAGACAGTTGGTTATGATGCCGCTTACAGTATGCCTTGGAAAACACTTATGAAAATGATAACTGCTAAGTACTGTCCTCGAAATGAGATCAAGGAATTGGAGATAGAGATCTGGGATCTGAAGGTGAAGGGTACTGACTTGGCGAGTTATACCCAACGCTTTCAGGAACTAGCATTAATGTGCGGGAGAATGTTCCCCGAAGAGTCAGATGTGGTTGAAAAGTATGTTGGTGGATTACCTGACATAATCTAAGGAAATGTGATGTCTACCAAACCCAAGACAATAGAGGAGGCTGTCGAAATGGCAAACAATCTGATGGATCCAAAACTCCGTACGTTGGCTGAGCGTTAGATTGAAAACAAAAGGAAGCAAGATGATAAGTTTAGAAACAACCAGAACCAACAACAACAAAACAAGAGGCAGAACACTGGTAGGGCTTACACAGCTGGGCCTAGTGAGAAAAGGGAGTATAGTGGATCAGTGCCAAAATGTTCCAAATGCAACGACCATCATAATGGTTCGTGTGTACCGAAGTGTCACAAGTGCAACAAGGTTGGCCACTTGGCCTGGGATTGCAGTAGTTCTGGCAATGATAATACTGGTAACAACCAGAGAGCCACTGGGGCTAATCAGAAGGGTACCGGTTGTTAAGATGAATGCTCCAGGGGCAATTTAAGATGGGGGGGAATTATCCAAGCTAAAGAACAAAAACCATGGTATCAAGGTGGGAATGGCAATATGCTCCAGCATAAAGTGTATGTGGTGGGCAATGTGTGGACAACCTGGACTCTAATGTCGTTACGAGAGTACGTTTCCTTCGAAACAACCGCAATGCTTCTATCTTATTGATACTGTTGTGCCGCTAGGAGTTTTGTATCTACTACATTTAGCTCCCTAATTTATATCACACACCAACTACATTAACATTAGAGACCATTATTACGATGTTGGAACAAGCCGAACGGTGGGGAAAAATAGATTAGGATAAACACTATCATTCGGGTTTGTACATTAAACATCCTTAAATCATCCATTCAACCATAAAAAACCAAACAAAGAAAAAGTAAAAAATTAACATGAAAGAGATCCCAACACAACTTTCAACAACAACAACGACTTAATGCCCGTAGAACTTGTAGTTTTAACGTCTTAACTGGTATGGATTGGTTTAGCGAAGGTACCATGCTGTCAATGTTTGTGAAGAAATCATCGTATTCGTATTCCCTGGGGAAATGAAACCTTAATTTTTTTATGGTGACGGAAGCAACCGGGGAAACGAGACTCATTTGAACATCATCTCGTGCACTAAAACACAGAAGTACATGCTAAAAGGATGTCACATCTTTTTGGCACATGTTACTACAAAGGAGACTGAAGACAAGTTAGAGGAGAAGCGACTTAAGGACGTACCAATCGTTCGAGATTTTCTTGAAGTATTTCCCGAGGACTTGCTGGGTCTTTCACTGACTTGACAAGTGGAATTTCAGATTGATTTGATGTCTGGTGCAGCACCTGTAGCACGAGCACCTAATCGACTAGCTCCATCTGAAATGAAGGAATTGTCGGACCAACTCCAGGAGCTTTCCGACAAAGGCTTCATAAGACCCAGTACCCTCATCTATGGAGCTCCGGTCTTGTTTGTCAAGAAGAAGGATGGATCATTTTGAATGTACATCGACTACCAAGAACTAAACAAGATAACGGTGAAGAATCGTTATCCACTCTTGAGGATTGACGATTTATTTGATCAACTTCAAGGATCGAGCGTTGGTATGTGCTTAATTACACATACCTTTTACCTTTAAAAACGAGCTAAAATAACCAAAAACGGACTTAAAATGCCAAATATATGCTTGTTTTGCTAATTGTGTTGTGCAGGAACGGATAACCAAGAAAAGGACGAAAAACAAAGCCAAAACGACAAAACCGGACTCGGAATGGAAAAGACTGTGAAAGACAAAGCCAAATCGAAGCCGGAAAGTCAATCAAGTCAAAAAGTCAACAGAAAAGTCAACTGGTCAAAGTCAAAGTCAACCCAAGTCAACCCCGAGGTCAAACTCAAAGAAATATAAGTTTAGGGACTGAAATTGTCAATCCCTAAACTTATATATAAAGAAGAAAAGAGGAAAAGAAAAGAGAAGGGCCATTTTGCAATTTGCTCAAAGTAACAAGTGGGGGGGCAAAACTGCCAACCCCCCTAACTTGTACACCACAAGGACCAATTGTGTAATGAAACAGATAACTTAGAGGGACCATTTTTGCCAAGTTCTCAAACTTCACTCTGTTATAACCCCACAACTTCTTTTCCCGCTTCTTTTTCCCTCCCAACACACTCACGGGCTGTTTAACCCACTTTTACCCTGTGAATCTTCACCACCACCATGGATATTCATCTCCCCCCTCCTCCACTACCTTTCCCAGCAACAAATGTGCCAACTTGGCAATCCCACACCCCCCAAGACCTATTTCGACGGCTAGGATGGACTTTGGAAGAATTAAAGGCCAAGATTAAAGGTTTAAACCTCTCACAAAACAAACACACCTGTGTTTGTGTGTCTACAAACAAGCACAACAAGAAGAAAGAGAAGAGGAAGACTTAGTTATATTTCTTTGCTATAAATAGCTTTGTAAGCCATTGTGGCAAAATATTCAGTTTATTAAGTTTTAATTCAGTTTTTAATTAAGTTTTTATTGTAGTTTAAAGTGTTTTCAAGTTAACCTCTCTTATGCATTTGTAATTTTCAGTTTTAATGAAAATTTAAGCCGTTTTTACTTCATAAGCTCTCAATAAGCTAATTTGAGCTTATTCTTGTTAATAAGCTCAAAATTCAGTTTAATACCTGTTAAAAGTTCTTAAATACTGTTTTAAGTTGAATTTAGTTCATAAATGCTCATTTGATTGTGATTTTGGAAGCTTTTGGAGAAATAAGCTAATATAAGCTTATTGAGCTTATTGCTCAGGTTTAGAGGCTAAGGAGCCATTAGGACAGGCTTTTTAGGCCACTCACTCAGAAAGAGTGGCCTTGGTTCTGAGACAACAAAAATCCAAGGTTTCAATTTTCTATTTTCATTTAGCTTATCTTTTAGCTTAAGGAATTAGCTTATTTGCTTTCAATCTTTGTAAACACATTAGTTTAGAGTTGTTATTTGGCTGTTGTAAGTTTTTATTGCATAATTTTGTGTTAAATTAGCTTATCTCTCAAAAACTGTCATAAGTATTAGTATAAGCTAGTAGAGAAACTAGCTTATTTTTCTTAATAAGCTAGGATTTTTAGTTTTAAAATAGCTTAAATAGGTCAAAATAAATAGAAGTAGATAAAAAGTTTTCAAAGTTTTAGCTTAAAAATGGATTTTATACCCACTTTGGTTTGACAGTTTTGAAATAAAGGGGTGTTTGGGATAGCATTCAAAGTGGGTCAAAACAGGTCTTGGTATGGGTTATGACCATTAGGTTGGATTTAGTTCAAGTTGTTAAGCTCATTTAAGCTGATTTTAAAAGTTTTTCAGTTTTGAAAACTGTTTTTCAAAGTTTTTGCAAATAATTTTGAAACTGTGAGGATTTCTTTTATACCACAAGTGCTTATTTGGATAAGCACTTGTGAGTGTGACTTCAAGTACTAAAAAGGTGTGTTTTGTGTGTCTAAACAAGGCTGTTAGAAAGCCTTAGTCTTTTGACTTTGTGAGTCAAATCCACCAAGGTTCTTAGTGTCACAGTTTTAACAAATCCCAACTACCTTTTTCACTACCAAAAATAAGCAAAGTAAATTAAGTTTTAGAGGTTGAAAATTGGTGCACAAGCTCCTTAGCTATAGCACTCAATCTGTTTAAGCTTCTTTGTGTTTTTAGAGCTTATTTGACAGCTTAAAATAAGCTGTCAAATAAGCCCTTGAGCTTTGCCTTAAGGCTCCCCTGGTGCAAAGGGGGAACTTTAGGCTCATCTTTCTCAGCCATTAAGCACACTTAAGCCCAAGTATTTGGCTTATTTTAAGAGCTTATAAGCTCTAGTATAAGCCCTCAAAGTCTCAGCCCTTGATAAGCTTATTTGTGTGCTTATTTTTAAGCCCAAACATGCCTCTTGGCTGTTTTAGCATCACTTTAGGCTGAGGGATTGCTTATTTTTTGACTTTGGCTTATTGAGCTTATCCCATAAGCTCAAATTGTGTCCTAGTAGCTTTTAGGTTAAGTTAGATAGTTTAGTTTGCTTATTCCCTTTTTGTTAGCTTATTTGAATGTCCAAGTTAATCATTTTAGCCTCTTAAGGCTTATTTCATGTTTCTGTCACTTAAGCCCTTTTCCACAGCTTATTAGTTTAGCTTTTCCTTCCCTTTTAGCTTATTTAAGTTAGTTTAAGCCCTTTTTGCTTATTTTAGTCCTTAGCTTAGCTTATTCAACCATAAGACTTAGAAAAATTGGCCTTTAAGCCATTTTAGCTTGCTGTCAACTTTAAGCTTATTTTATAGCTGATTTTTTGAACCAAAGTCAAAAAGTGTCTTTCGTTAATGTTGTTATTTATGAGTGTTTTTCCTTTTTAAACAATCTTTCATGTTTTGAGTTTTTGCTAAAAATCACGTTTTTAATAAGCTAAAAAATAATGCCATGTCGTAGGGTCTGTTTTTTCACTTTTCAAAGTTTAGGGGCTCCCGTTTCATAGTTGTGTAATTCCCAAAATTTTGCCCGCCTTACCTTTACTTTAGTTTAGTACTCTTTCTACCCTAGAGTTAAAAAAAATAAAATACAAAGGGGAAGACTACTTGGTCCGGGTGAGAAGACTCGAACCGGGACCAAGCAATACATCCCTTTAACTCACACACTCACTTAACCATGCGCCTTGGGTCTTTTTCGTTATTGACCCAAGGCATAACATATTTAAGGGGTTTCCCCAAATAAGCTAATAAGTGTTTAGCTTATTTTCTGGGGCTTAATGCTTAAGCTGTGTTGGGTTTGTATTCTTTTCGTAGGACCCTCTTTAGTATAAAGTTATTTTGTAAATTTTTCAGAAATTTTTTGTAATTCGTTTCAATTTTTTTTTAATTTAATTAGTTAAAATTTATTTAATTCATAAAAAATACAAAACAATTATCAATAAAAATATTTTTGCTTTTTTAGAATATTTTCTTTTATATCTTAGTTTGTTAGGAAAAATATAAAACCTTTCGTAGGATCATTTTTAC
Organism: Tanacetum coccineum; assembly: GCA_026074375.1. Taxonomy (NCBI): domain Eukaryota; kingdom Viridiplantae; phylum Streptophyta; class Magnoliopsida; order Asterales; family Asteraceae; genus Tanacetum; species Tanacetum coccineum. The sequence goes on from BQNB010027647.1 coordinate 34,267, forward strand.
AATCTTTTTACTTTTTTATGCTCGGTCCGGAGGTGCGGGATTTTTTTGGTTTTTGACTCGTTTGTGGGTCAAACGAACTCCGTTTTCGGTCTAGTCTTTTTTAATTCGTCGTTTTTTGACCGTAGAGTTAGTTTAGAAGTGAAAAATTTTCCGTAGGGTTTTTTTTTCAAGATTTTAGGTTTTCCCCCTTTTTGTACGGGATTCGGGCCTTTCGTTTTCTAGTTTACATTTCGTATTTTTCGGTTTATTCTTATAAAGTTGTTACGTCCGTTATTGTTTAATTTTGACTTTTTCAACTCCCAACTCATTCCTTCCTTCAAACTCAAATCTTCGATCGTATCTGATTTACCATTCCAGCCTCGTTGGGGTTTTACGGACCGGGAAAGCTCTATACTACACTTTTTTTAAATCCCTCCCCCTCCTCGGTTTAATTGGACTCTGCTTTTAGACTATTCTTTCTATATATTTTATATAATAGTATATTTATATATATTTTAAGTGTTAGTCAGAGCGGAGCAAAGCACCAAGGGGTGGTATGACACACTCTCTAAGTTCCTGTTGGCAACAATTTCTTCAAGGGTGCGTGGATCCAACGTTATTCACACGCAAATCAGGCAAACATATTCTACTTGTTCAAATATACGTAGATGACATCTTTTTTTGCTCAACAGATCAAAATGCGTGTAACACTTTTTCAAAGTGATGAGCTCTAAAATTTCTGTTGTCGATTGATGGGACAATGTCGTTTTTCTTAGGGACGACAAGTTTCTCAAAGTTACCGAGGTTTCTTTATTAACAAGCGAAAATATGCTCTCGATAACCTTAAAAGAAGTATTGGAATGGATCTTCTGACCCTGTCGATACACCAATGGTTGGTATCGTATTGAACTGGACGAGGATGTCATGGGGTTTTCCAGTGTGACCATAATCGATTTTGAGGAATTGGTTGGCTCCCTAATGTAAATTACAGCAGTTGACCCGGTCCTTGTATTGCTGTTTGCATGTGTGATAGATATCAGGCTAAGACCTCACCAAAAAGCACTTTGAAGCTATTCAAAAGTGTCTTTCGGTAACTTGAAAGGAAACCATTATCATCGGTCTTTGGTATTCCGAAAGACAACGCCATGTCACTAACAGCTTATGCAGATGCGGGTTCATGCGGGTTGTCAAGATTCAGAAGGGAGTCGTCGGATAGTGCTCAGTTTCTTGGAGTTTGATTGGTTAGTTGGTCATCAAAGAAGCATCGAAGAACAGGCAATATATCTACAGAGGTGAATCATCGCCATGTTGGATGTTGTGCACAAATCTTTGGTGCGATCCAGGCTCAATGACTACGGAAATGTGACTTCAATAAAATTCCTCTGTACCGTGATTAACAAAAGTGACTATTGCTCTTTAGTTGTAACAACGTCCAGCACCTCTCGCTCTAAACACATGACATATGGCACCATTTCATCCGAGAGAAGCTGGGAAATAGAGTGGTTGATATCTACTTCTTGGAAACGAATTTTCAACTTGCAGACATTCCTCACAAAGCTTGCCAAGAGAACGGTTCGAATTTCTTCTTCCATGCATAGGCATGAAGAGTTTGACCACTTTGAAATCTCATCGTTTCATGAAGGAAGAGGATGAGATAAAACAAAGCCTTGTGTATTCATTGTACTTAAAAAAATCAAAAAATAATAATATTATACTTAATATATGTCTAATAAAATACTTAGGAAATATTTTAAGTCATTTTGAATTCCTCAAAGGCTTGCAATTACTTCAAATTGCAACCCGGTTTAATGTCTGGGCATGGATTAATTTATATCCATGCTTTATGGGATGGTGAAGTTGTTCGCCTGATCTTTTCATCTCAATCAATGACTACAATTTTTTTCGATAGAAACCGGGTCGTTGTTTGAGGGGGAGAGTGCATGTGAAACAAAAAAAAATCTAAGGGGTTATAAAAGACCGTTGGTTGCTATAAAAGTATAATTATAAGATGGTTGTTTTATTCTAATGGGTTAATATTTGAAGGGGAGTTAATTAATTTTAACTCAAAGGTCCAAAGTTAGTGTTGTAATATTTAGGGTTTAAAAAGCATTTGCTCTTTGTTTCCTAGCCTTATTAACCAATAGGGACTAAGTTGGCCAATTGCCTAATCTTAGAAAAGCCTTAGAAATACTTAAAACAAAAAATAAAAGAAGATGGAATCCTAAGGGACTAAATCTGCCAAGTACCTAACTTAGGAGTATAAAGGGGCGGCGAGTTGCCATTTGGTCAAAACCTTCGAAAACAAGTCAAAGATAAAACACACACACATACACACTCGCAACTCGCCGCCAAGAACGAAGCCTCAAATCACTGATTTTCAGTGTTTCTTGCAAAGGTACTCATCGATCCTTAATCTATATTATTTATTATGTGTGTATATCAATGGAATCGATCGAAAACACATTAAAAAATGTAGAAAAATAGATCTAGGGTCGTTTTAAGATGAGTACACCAATGTAGTGTTGTATGGTGTGATCTAGTTGCTGGGAATTGTTCATTAGGCATTTATTAATGAGTTTTGATGTGTGGTTTTCTATCTCAAACAATAGTAAATAAGTTGCCTTTGATTCTTAACGGCGGGTTGTAGTTTTATAAGTAGATATATGTGTGTTTCATGAAAAGAATGGTAGCAATGTATATCTATAGCCTAGGAATGCATTAGGATGTGATCAGTGTTGAAAAAGGAGGTGCGGGGTTTGATTTTTAAGAAACTTGTCCGAATGGCGAGTTGCGTATATTTCTAAACGGCGAGTTGGTTATTTTATTATTTTTTACTCATGGTCTGGTCTTGACACATGGGAGGAGTAAGTTTGAGGTTAGTTTTAGAATTATTGAGTATGCAAAGAAGTGCATTTGAGGTTAGTTTTAGAATTATTGAGGAAGGAGAAGTTGTATGCTAAATTATCCAAGTGTGAGTTCTGGTAAGTCCTTAGGTATGATTAAAAGGAGTAAATGTGAGAACAAGGGAATAGTGCCGACTGAGATGGAGCTAGTACTGGAATATACCCAACAAGGTGCTAGTCATGAAGTCTCGGTAAGCACTGAAGGGGTTGAGGAATGAAAAAGAATTGTACAGATAAAGGGTGTAAAGAAAGAAGCCCTCCATACACTTAAGGCAGAAACCGGGTCAATACATATGCTGTCAGAATCACAAGTTGATTGCTGACATTGAAGACAACATCATGGACCCAGTGATGCAATGCACAACCCTTCCCAGCCATTCGAGTTTCTCTTGAAAGAAACTTGTCTCATTTATCACGGAGACTAAACATGCAATCTATTGTCTTACTCACTCCGAGTAAGTCGGTATTGAAAAGGTGGCAGTCAGCTCCAGCCTCCGATCACTAATATCAAAGCGCACTTTCGAGTCTAGAGCCAAGAGATCATCAATTAATCTCGTTAGGACACATTTCCATTTATCTTGTCTTTCACACACTGTGGAAACAAAGTTATCTTAAGAGTCCTACGCATTATCCTTGTGATATTGCCAAAACTTCCCGAGTGATACCAAGGTATTCACTATGAAGATGGAAAACCAGCTAGAAGCCTACATCAAACAAGCTCTAGTAGTGAACTTGGTGCGATTCTACAAGAATCAAACTTGTGTCAACTGGAAAGAAACGATGGTGCGATTCTACGTGAATCAAACTTGTTCCAGCATAAGAATTGACGGTTATTGAACATTTGACAACCAATCAAAACTATCGAAGTGTTACAAAAGATTTTCATAATTAACACTTAGACTGATTTTTCAAATCAATTTTCTCTTTATTGCTAATTGTTTCATTAACAGGATCATTTTAAAATGAGATGAGATGGGGGGTGAGAACCAGTTTCCAGTAATTGTCAAGATTAAATAACGCGAATGCATCAACACGACCCACACTTGTTATGAATTAATGAAAGATCTCATAAAAGTTACAAAGCTTCCGCAAACTCTGATATCTTATTCTTCTTCACAAGTGCACAAAGCGAATAATTAACTAGATTGATGAAAGTTAAGTTTGGCTGATGATCTCAAGAAAGCTCATGATCAAAATCAAAACAAGTCAAAGTGAACAGCTCACTTGTTAATCTAACGATCACGTACAACAAAGTACGAGAAATGAAACATGAAGAATCAAAAGACTGCAAGCTGTAAGAAGCCCTTAAGTCAAGTGTTTTCAAGGTGACGTTCCCTTAGGGAGATTGTTAATATAAGTAAAAGACTCGGTCACCCCGTATATTTATTGTTTATAATAGTTCGTAGTTTAATAGTTAATCGTATGTCTTTCGGTTTTTAAGGCCGGGTACTAATACCCGTATTTTTGTAAAACTAATAAGCTCTTCCAACTTTGGAAGAGTGGCAGCTAGTCTATTTCATTTTCACTTAAACACATACACTCTCTCTCTAGAAAATCTCTCTCATGTGTTTCTCTCTCTAGAAACTAGCCCAATCACAAGAATCATCACCGTGTAATGAAATAAACGATCCTACACATTATCAGCTTATATGTGAACATATATGCACTATGAATAAGAAACCTAATACCTTTAATTTTTTTTTAATATGCTGATCTTTTGCGTTATTAGTATGTTGCAAGGCCTGCAATTTTTCTAAACATTATCAATGAGAAAATGCCAAAAACCAATTTTAAATGTAATTATTATAAAGGTGGCTGTCACACCTCGAAAATTTCAGGTCAATATTTTAAACTTTTCCGACAATTATTTTTGACTTTTATCCGTTACGTTTGAATCCGACAGTTTACCAGGAAGTTAACCCGCGTAAATCTGAAAAACGTCATCGGACGCGTTCTGACTTCGGATTTTGATTAGTTTAGATATTATATGAGTTATTTTATCTTTTCTAAGTGTTTCATAGTTTATGATCACTCCCAGTATTTATTTTTACGCTTTAAATTTTAAATTGCATTTTTCGCGTTTTTGACCTAACGGAACCCCGGAAACTCGAAATCTTTTCGTGTAAACTTTAGTTATCGTCCATCTCATGTTCTTAAGTCAAAAATTTCGTTCACCCTCCCCTCTTTTTATACATTGGATGCCTAAACCAAACAAATGCACCATAAGCCTTGAAATTAAATCAAAGGCATCTTTTCTTGAACTTCCCATGCATGTGTGTGAAAGTGACACATGAGAGAGTCATTCTCATGCACACTTACCATGCTCTACCAACATGTGAGCTCTTACACTCTTGTAAGACTTATATTTAGATCTTTGACCTTATTTGACTAAGCTTGAGCCTAAGTAATGAACCAAGACAAAAAAATGGAACCATGGTCCTTGTGGCGTGTTGGTGCCGAACCACACACACACCACACCTGTGTGTGTTGTCAACTTGATACTCCAAACCATCCATAAACCCTAGCCAATAGGACCTATAATACAACATTATACCAACCACTTTAGGGTTTCATATCATTTCTAAATCACAAAAAAAAATTTCTCTCCCTTTCCTCCTTTGAAGTCAAAACACGAGCCAGCAAACAAAAACTACCCTCTTTAGGTTTTCATATCTTTGATTTTTTTTTTTGCAAAATCCAATCATACTAGGTTCATTTCTAAGACAACTAAGGTGTTTTTGAAGTAGTGTTCTTTGAAATTAAGGGTTTATTCTTCAAGACTAAGTTAGGGTTTCTAGATTTGTTGTTGGGTTTTATTAGACTATTATTTTGGTATAGATCTTGTAATTTCACTCTACTTGTTCTTCATTATTGAAGTATCATTGAAGCTTTCTTATGTTTTTCTTATGTTCTTCTTATATGTTCAAAGATTCATACATCCATATGTTGTGTTTTAATTTTTGAAAGATTTTAAAGACAAATGAAACTTGAAATGAGAGTTGAATGAGTGTTGCAATAATAGAAATGAAGGGATATTAGATTTAGGTGTGGATTTTGTAGCGGATTAGTTTATGAATGGAGATGAAGGCTAGATTTTAGCACTATTGTTAAGTTTGGGTGAATTTTGGTTGCGTTTTGGCAAAAAAGGCTATGCTTCCCAAATTTGTTTTGAGGGTTTTGGTCGACCTAAAAATGTTTTCATTAGGCCTAAAAGTAGTTTTTGAAGAGCTCGTTTTGAATAGATAGTTATTCATATATCACATATTAAAATTGGACTTAAAACGACCTAGTTATAACCAAATGAAACTTGAAACATTTTTTGACAAAACCAAATGAATAGTATGCTGATGTGAATAGTAAAATAAGTTTTCAGACACTTTTGGACATTTTTCGACTTTCTAAACATTAGCGAAACATATAGTAACACTTATATATTGATTGGTATTGTTTAATGACGCCGTCAACATATTTTGGGAAAAGCGATAAAGTTACTAAAAATAGTAAGTTTGGTAAGAATTTAGTAGAACAGACTTAGAAGTTAAGTAATTAAGGCTAGTTAGTGCGTTTTGACTTATGGAAATTTAACAAATATAGGGGACGTAATTAACGTCCCGAAACTAAAAACTTTCCTAAAATAGAAACTTACTAAAAATGGAAACTTTTGGATAAACGTCGAAACTTAACGAAAAACTATATGATTTCATTTCATCACGTCTTGTTAATCAAACTAAAGCAAACACACATGGATGTCTTTTGGTGATGAACATATTGTGCAATTCTTGGCATACTTTTCGTGTTTCTGAGACGCGTTATTATTCTAGGTCACGGCTAGATTTCTATATCACCTTTTACTTGCGTGATTATCATTTGCTCATTTTGCTAAGAGTGAGATCATAGCCCCAATGTTTTACACTTTTAACTTTACTAATTTGGGGTGAGAAACATTGCTTGTTTTTAAACTATGGACACAGTTACTTTACATTTCCTTTTCCTGATTACGTGTTGCCTAAGTAGCGAATAGACCACTAATGCCCCAAAATATCAGAACCGTCTAATTACTTAACCGAACCGAATGGTTAAGTGAGCGCAGAATGTGTAAATAGATCCATTAGGAGTAATTATCCCTATCCGGGTAAGTAGCGCTTACTAGATTCGGAGGTCCCGAACAAACGGATATATACCATGTCGGAATGTCAATAGGTGATCTTGGTCATATACCTCTAGGGTGTGGAATACCTATTGGCATAACAATTGATAATATTAAAGAAAAAAAATAATCAAAAAAAAAATAAAATAATATACATAATGATACAAAAAATATATATAAATTTATACTAATTATATATAAAATGATATAATAAATTATATAAAAATATAAATATATAATTATAAATAGAAAATAAAAAAGAATGAAAATAAAGATAATAAAAATTTGTAAATAATATTAAAAAATCAATTAACAATAATATTATATATAATTTAAAGAAAAGTTCATATAAAATAAAAATGAAATCCCAAAAATAATATATCCTAACGAATAAACCACAAACCACCCACTCCGAACCCTACCACCCCCCCTCTCTCTCGCATCGACACTTACCCGCCACACACAATCCCCCAACTCCCACCCTACACTCCAACCTCACCCCTCTCCCCGCACCAACCCCACACAATCCCTACTATCACCCCCCTCACCCCCGCCACCTCACACCAAACAAGCAATACAAACCAACAACAGCTCCCTCCACACCACCACACCCCTCCCACCAACCCCACCCCCCGACACCCACATCCGTTCAACACCACACCAGCCCCCCCTCACACCCCAATCCCCTTTCTCCCTCCACAATCCTAAACCCACCCCACAACACCCCCTCCCCCACACTAACGTCACCACCCTCCCCGACCATTATTATATGTTTATGATTGAACCCATCTCCCACCCCCAACACCCACCCACACTACTCCCTCTCCCCCAAACCTACCAAACCAAACCCCAATCACTTCCCCCCCCCCAGAACTACACACCGCAACCACACCCCCCCGCCCCCATCCCAGGCCGTCTTCCCCACCACGAGCCAACCCCCCCTCCCAATTACAACTCCCCTACACCCCAAAAACTTCAATCCCCACCCCACACCCAACACCGAATCACCCACCCCAACTACCACCCACCACCGCCCCGAAACTCCACCCGAATCATTCCGTCAACGAAACCCCACACCCACGCCATCCATCCCCATCCACAACTACTCACCCCCACCACACAAACTCCCCCCACCCGCCCCGCCACACCAGACAAACACTCCCTCTGCCTCCACCATATAGCTCACAACCCCGTCTCCACCCAACACACCACCCCCACATACTACGCCCCCTACCCTCATCCCAAACCCTACCCCTCTAAAACCCCCACCTTACCCGAAACCACCTGCACCACTAACCCCCCAACACTCGAAAACCTCATCCACACCACACCCACTGCACACAACACCCTCGACCCCACTACCACAACCACCTCAACAGCAAACCCCCAACACTCTTCCCCCCCCACCACCCCCACAAACCCCCTTCCAAACCACAACCTATCCACCCCACCCTTACCCACCCAACCCCCCCCTCCAACCCACAATACCCACCCCCCCTTACCAACCCCGCTAACCCAACCAACACCTCACACCAACTCCCCCCCCATACCACACCACCCCAACACACCTTCCGCACACCCCACAACTCACCCACCCACCCACACCCCCCACAACCCCACTCACCTCAACACCACCCCCCATCCTCACCCAAACACCCAACACCCCCCACCAACAACCACACACACAAGAACGCACCCTTCACTAAAATGTCATTCCCGTCATATCGGTGTTCATGATCTTCGGCGCACGCATACCCACCAACCCACCCAAAGGTACCGACCGCCCACCTCAACCCCACCACCTGAACCAAACCCACTCTACTCATCCACCGCCCGCCTCCCACCTTTCACCAAAACCACCCACAACACACAACTCACCCACACCAAACACACACCTCCCCAACCCACCCCCCCACATTCAACAAACACAACTAACTCATACGAACGTGACACACCACCCCAGAACACCTGCCACAACCCCCCACAACTCATACGACCCAACCAAGTACAACCAACGATCTACCATAAACTAACCATCCACCCCCCACTTTCACAAACCCATCACGACCAAACCCACACCCTACCACCACACCACACTACTCCCATCCCAAACTCCCGCTACCCCCAACCCTACCAATCCAACACCCCCCCCCCTACAACCCACTCATACCTCCACAATATCCCCCCTACCTCAACCGCCACAACCCTCATGTTCACCCACAACATCTACACACAGCCCACACCAACCTCCACACCACCCCTCGCCTTCAAACCCACTCCATCCCTCACCTCCCCCAAACAACACACTCACATAAAGCACGTATCCTCCCCCCGACCCTTCCCCCTACCACTCACCCTCACTCCCCAGTCACATCCCCTCATCCACACCAAACCCCAGAATGCACCACCCATCCCCACTTACTAACCCCATACACCACCCAAACCCACCGAATCTCCTCCATCAACCTCCCACCCTCCACCAACACAAACCCCCCCACGACACCCGATCTCCTCACACCACCAACACCCCACCAACCAATCCACCCCACACCCCCGACTACTCACACCCATCACAACCCCCCCCCCCCCACAAACCCGAACCTCACCCGCGCGCCACCCAACCCCCTCCCCCCCCACCCACCACCCTCCCACAACCATCCACACCCCACCACCAGCCAGGCGACCAACTTCACCCCCCCCACCACCAATACATACGCACTCTGCCTCCCACTCACATAACCACCCCGTCCCAACCCACACGCCCGCCCCACAATCCAACACCCCGCCCACCATACCACCAGCACATACCACCACCCCCACCCAGCTCACCCCCACCGCACCTCACATCCCATCACCCACCCCCCACCCACCTCTAACCCTACACCCACACCCCACACACCCCTCTCACCCCCCCCCGATAAACCCCAAGCACCTCATCACAAACCACCACACATCAACCCCGCCCACACCACAGACGATCAACCAACCCTTTCCCGGCGAACAACACCCTCCAACCCCACTACACCCACCACCCTCCCACATAAACCTCAAACGCTCACTCCCTCACCCGAAACCAAATAAAACCTCACAGACCAACCCTACACCCCCACACCACCCCCCCCAACCATCAAACCACCCAACAAATACTCCCACCACTCTCCACTCCAACCCCCCAAACCCCCCCTCCCTACACATACACACACTCACACTCCACAAAAACCCCTCACACCCCCACCATCCTCAACCCATCGCCCCACCCCACCCCCCCCCCAACACACCCACCACCCCCACCACCTCTCGAACGAAACACACTCACCAACTACCCCACTCCCCACCCACCCCCCACTCCCTAAAGTACCGCACTACCCACAACCCACACGACCCTACACCCGCCCATCATCCCAACCCAACCCCCACAACACCCCCCGACACCCCACCATCCATAACCACACGCGGACCTAAACCCCCCCTCCCACACAACACCCCCTTTCCCCCTCCCCCTCACTCCCCCAAAACCCACAATACAACTCTCCCCCACAATAACCCCACCCCTCCACCCAACAACCCCCTCAAACAACACCCCTCACAGCAATCCACCTCCCCCCCTCAACAACACCAAGAGCCCACCCGCTCTACCCCCCACACCACCCACACCCCCCCCACAGACTCCACATACTCCTCGCCCAAACCCACCCCCTACCCTCCCAACCCCACGACTCGCCCCCGAACACCATCCCCCTAAACCCCACCCCCACATCCACCCAACACTACCCACACACCCCGACCCCTCAGCTACCAACCCCCCTTCCCCCCCTCCCCCCCAACAATTCTCAAACCGCAAACTCCCACCCCCCGCCAAGACAAATGCCCCACCGCACCCACTACACACCCCTCACCAAACCTACCACCCACACCCCCCACCCCCGCACCCAACCAACCTCAACACCGGCACCTAACCTCCCAACCCTGACCCCGAGCCCCCCCTACCCGACCCCTTACACCAAGCTCACCCCCCATCCCCGCCACCACCCCGCACCTCCGCGCTACCCCCAACCCACCCATACAACCCCACTCACCACCACCCCCCCCCCCAAACTACCAACCCACCCCCCAATCACTATCCCAACACCACACATTAATCCCCCTCATCCAAACCAACCCCCACACCCCCACCCCCCCCCCACCCACACCGCCCCCACCTCCCCCCAAAATTCCCCCCCAACCTACACCCCCCACCGCACCTCCATACCCATCCATTACCGACAACCACCAACACAGACACCACCTACCACACCACCCCAACCCCCCCCCCCGCTAACAACTTAATCATCCTCACCCCTCACCACCCTCTCAACACACCACCCCGCCAGTCCCCCCGCGCACCCCCACAATTCCACCCAACACCAACGCACACACAGACACCACCGCAACCACTCCCCTACAACACCTCAAACGCACCATCAAAAACACACCGCGCCACAACCCACAACAACACACCAACCGAACCCCCCCCTACCCATGAATCCCTCCCACCATCAACCCACTTCACACCCAACCTCCCCAGCACTCCCCACACAACCATCCACCCAACCTCACCCCAACCCCCACCCCTACCTCTTACCCCCACCCGACGCCAACGCCCAACCGAACCCCACACCCTCCTTCGCAACAACAGTCCCAACCCTCACCCCAACCCACCCACCACAACACAACACCCCCCCAAACCCTCCCCCCCACAACCCCCCGTCCACTAGCCGCCTATCCATCCACATCCACAACACCCCCACCCAACCACACTCCCCGCTCACCCCCCCACCCCCCAATCAACCCCCCCCCCTACCCGACACTAGCAACCCCCCCCACGGCCATCCAATCACAAAACCGCCACGAGTACACAGCTCTCCCCCTAATCCTCCATCCCCCCTAACCCACCCCCCGCCCTCCAGAACCACACCAACCACCAATTACACACACCCACCCCCCCCCCCCCCCGCCCCCCCTCTCAAAGCAACCTCAACCCCCCCAACACTCCAGCACCCACACCTGCAACACCTCAACCCGATAGTACAAAACCCACCTAATACCACCAACCTAACACATGCTACCACTCCCACCCCACCACCAGCACACCCCCCTCCAAACTACCCCTCAATTTAATGCCAAACCATCCCATCGGAAACTCCGACAGCCCCACCACCCCCCTCCACCTATACCCCTCCACTCACAATTCCCCACGCCCATCTCGGCCCGACCCCCCGCCCCCACCCCAACCACACACACCTCATCCCTCCACTCCCCTCATCCACTCGAAACCCCCACCCACACACCACACACCTCCCCGGGCCTATCACCAACTCCCCCCCCCAAATCATTCACCCCACACACCAGCTCCCGCCCAACCCCGACGACCGACCCACAAAACTCACACTCAACAACCCGAAAACCACACCCACACACAAGCACCCTCACCCACAACACTCCAAGCCCCACCCCAATATCTTCACCCGCGACAACCCCACTCCCCCCCCCCAAAACAGACTCGCACACAACCACACCCCACGACTTATCCCCCACACCAACACTCCAACTCAATACCAAACAAACGACCACAACCCCACCACACCCCACAACCAACGCCCCCCAAACTACCCCGCCCCCACCCATACCTCCCCCACACCAGCCCCCGACACCCCCACCACCAGGCCACCACACCCCCCCCCCAAACAACCATCTATGCAACACTACCCCAACCCCCCACACCACCCCACCACCAAAATCGCTCCTCTCCCCAACCACCCTCGCAATCACCCCAAGCCCTACCACCCACCCTCCCCGCGCCCTAGACCAAATCCGCCCCCCAAAATCAACAAAAACCCTCAAAACCACCAACCCCTAGCCCTTACCAACAGCCCCTACAAACCTAACCCCACAACCCACCCCACGCCCACCCCCCTCCCCACCACCCCAACCCCTCACCCCACACCCCAACCCAACAACCACTCACCCAGCCACCACCACCCCCCCCAGGCATAACCACCTGCCCTCATAAACACCCACAACCACGCCCATGCAACCTATCTTCCCTCCTCCTAGCTACACCCCCCAACCCGCCCCACCTCGACACTACTCCCCACAACAAAACCACAAACCAGCCCCACTAAAACCCACCACACACCAACTGCCCCACGTACCCACTCTGTCCCGGCCCACACAGTCCTCAAACAAGCAACACACACCACTATCACAAGACAGGCGTCCCCACGCCACCCTACACACTAACGCACCAGCCACCAGCAAAACGACCCACAACACCTACACCTTCACAACAACCCACACCCCCAGCCCCCCTTACCTTCACCAACAACAATTACCACACTACAACCGCCAACCAACCCCCCTCAACCACCCCCCCCCTCCACTGCCCCCCAACTACTCCGCCCCCAACACCACACCTTCCCCACAGTCACCTCACCCATCAAACACCCCGCCGCCAGCCACACCGCCCCCAACCCCCACTACTCCCCCCCCCCACACCCCTCCCAACAAGCCCCACAACCCCAACAAACCCCCATCCCGCCACCCCACCACAGCCACGCACCCTCCGCACCCACACCCCATACAGACCCACCACCCCCCCCCACCCATCCGCGACGTCACCCCCTACCCACCCCCACACTGAAGTGGCATTCACGCCCAAAGACCCACCGACCCCTCACTAACCTCCTAACCCTATCCCCCCACACTCCCCCCCATCCGTCGAGACAACTCCCCCCCCTCCAATGATCCACCCATCCCACCATATACTCCTCGACTACTCCCAAACTTACGATCACCAACACCACACCACCCACCACAACTCCCAACCTAACACCCACCAACAACCCCAACAACATCTCCACCCCACAAGCTAGCACCCACCCTCCCCCACCACAACCCCCCCCTTACGCACCAAACCACCCCCAACACTCACCCCCCCTCCAGACCCCCTCACTCACCCACTCTCCCCACCCACACCACCCTATCTTCCCCCACCCCTTAACCCCCCCCTCACCATCGATACACCCCACATACCCCACCCCATACCCCCCCCCAACCCCCCAGCAGCCGATTCCCACAAACATCCCCAACTACCCCCCAACCACCAACCCCATCGCCACACTCCCCCGCGTCACCCACCCCCCCTCCCCCCCCCACCCCCTACCCAGCACCCTCACCCCCCCAAACCCCCCTCCAACCCAACCCACCCCACATATACCCACACAACCCAACAACCCCAAACACACCCATCAACACACCGCCACCGCCCCCCGCCCCCCACATTCCCCGCTCCCCCTCAAGCCACCCAGCATCAGCACACCACTTCACGCCCCCCCCAACACACCCCACACACCCCACATCCCACGCAACAATCACACGAAGACCCCCACACGTAGTCCCCAAAACTTCAGTACCCACACCACCCACAATTAATATACAACACACCAACACTCCAAACACCACCTCACACCCACCCCCCCCCCTCCGTCCGACCCGACCAGCCCACCTACCACTCACCCTCACCCCTCCCGCAACCCCCCGCACACCCAACTCGACCATCTCAGCCCGCCACCCCGAATTACTCACCCCCCCCCCATCCAACGACCCCCCCAGCAAACCCCCCCCAATCACCGCAACACCTACCCCACATGCTCAACCTCTCCACTCCCCCATGAACATTACACCCTAACCAACACACTCTACCCAAACCAACCGAGAAACGTCACACCTCTACACACACCACCCACCCACCTATACACAACACCACCCCTCTCCCACCCCCTCACCTCACACCCACCACCCCTCCCCCCTAAACACAACACCACCCCCAAACTCCAATACCCAACCACCCACAAAAACCACCACCAACCACCCCCCAAACCATCCCCCCCCCACCGACAACACAAACCCCCCAAACCAACCGACCCGACCCCCTCTACCCCCCCCCACACACCTCACAACCAAGCCCAACCACACAACCACCAACAACCGCATCCCCTTCCATAACACTCAACCCATACCCCACACCCCACCACCCATCAACACCTCCAGCCCCACCAACCCTTCAACCCCGCCACCGCCTACACCACCCCTCCCCACACATACACCTAAACCACAAACCCAACCACCAAACACCCAACCAACCACAAAAACCACCCACAACCCCACCCACAAACCTCATACCCCCACCCACAACCTAACATATCCATCGAACCGCCACCAACCCACACCAACACACCAAGCCCCACCACCAGAACCACAACGCCCACACCTCGCTAACCCACCACCTCCCAGCCCACCCAACCAACCACCAACACTGATACCAGACAACCCCCCCCCCCCCCCCCCCACCATACCCCCAACACTCCAACATCACCACACTCGAGCACCAACACCAGCACACCTCCACACACCCTCCCGAACACGACCCACCAACCCCCACCACCGGCCCCGACATCACAACCCGTCCTCAGCAAATAACACACATCCACCCCCCTCTCCTAACCCGTCCCCCCCTCCTACCGCCCAAACGCGCCCCTGAAAAACCTCCGTACCACCACCCGCACCTACACACCCCAACCCTCACCGAAACTACCACCGCACCCCCCACCCACCCCATCCCGCTACACCACACAAACCCAACCCCCACCACCCCCTTCCCCCACACCACCCCCACCCAACAAAACCCAACATCCACCACCCACCACCCCGTTTCATTTCCAAAAAAGCGACCCTCACAGCCACCCACTACAACACCTCACACACATGAAAACCCCACCCCCCACCCACTCCAACCCACCGACCCCACCCCAACATCCCCGTACGACCCCAAGACACCCGAGAACGCCAACACACCATTTCACAAACTACCCCACCCTACCCGACCACCCCAAACACACCAACACTCAACCCACCCAAATCTCCACAGCCCACCACCTCCTCACAACCCACTAGCAACCGCCCACAGCCCAACCCCAACACCAAACACACATCCCCCCACACCAAAACCACAACCACCAACACCCCCCCCCTCCTACCCGCTCAACAAACCTCCCCCCCAACTGAACCTCCCATCCAACCACCACTCCCCCATCACCATCCCACACCAACCACCCAAAAAACACACCCTCCACCCCACGACACCCCCACACAACCACCCCAACCCCAACCCCCCTAGCACACTTAAACCCCTTACCCAACCAAACCATAAATAGCAAACCCCAAACATCCCCCCCTCACAAAATGCACCCCACACCCCAAACACTATTGCCACAACCTCCACCCCCGCCCCCCTCACAACGTACCTCACCATCAATTAACCAAAAACCCCACCCCCCCCCCACACCACCTCCACCCTTACCACCACCCACTCTTCCCTAGTACACGTCCCACCCACCTCCAACTCCACACCCTCCACAAACGGCCCACGCCAACTCGCCCCTCCACACCCTACCCCTATCCACCCCTAATAAACCATCCCCCCACCCCTATTAACAACCAATACCAATACCCACCCCCCCACCCCACCCTTCACTACTACCCCCCATCCCACACCTCCACAACCCCCTCAGACCCCACCCCCTAACCACCATGCATACCAAAACCAATCTCCACTGAGACCATCTCAACAGTCCCCCGTACCACCCAACAAACAGTATCCGAACACACAGAACACCCAGAACCCGATCTCCATGCACAATAAGTGACCCCTAAACCACACCAATACACCCACTGCATTCCCCACCACATAATGAAGCCCGAAACCGTCCAGTGAAAAAGCACCCGAGCATAGCTGAGGCAGTATTTGCATGCTCAATATTGTGTTACCGCAACTGCCATGTGCCGATATAACAAGACAAACGTAAACATCTACTCATATAAACCAACGTTATACACATTTCAAAAACTATATATTCGCATCCGCCACTTATCTTTAAACATATGTCAAACATTAACTATTTTAATTAAAGCACATGTTGGCTTTTCAAACGCACCCTAGAGGAACGGTTCTTATGTTATCTTGTGAGATGTGTCTTATGACTGTCACCCCCGGACCCGAGTATTTCCTCCAGGCCCCGAATATGGGTGTGACCGATTGGTATCCACAGCCAAGGTTAGATAGAACGCCTGATAGTATATCTAGGTCTGGTCTAATAACAGTATGTGATCCCTACATGTTTTTACATGCTTACGTATATAAATACTACGATAGTAAAAAGAGTATTAAGTATCATACACATTTCCCAAAAATTATACATTACGTTTATTTTAGCTTACAATATTTTCTTAGTATGTTTTATATAAAGGTTATTTATATATATAATAGATCCGTATCCCTCAGGACATTGTGAGATTGCCACAATGGTCTCAAGAACGTATACATCAAGACATCATTAGTGAGTAACGATGGTCATTACAACTTTTCATAAATTTACAAATATACAATTTTTTCATAACAATGTAATTGTCACAGTCTTCCAACCCTACGTTATCTTACTGTCCCAACCCGAATGCGAGTTGAGCACCCGTCCCATACTTTTATTTCACCTACGTCGTCTCATACCGTCATCTAGAAGCATGCCGATTAAGTTGAACATGACTTTAACCCGTCACCTCGTAACATTCCACTTTTGAAACGTGACTTTTCAGAACCGACTTATTATTCTTTTTCTTTTATTTATTGATTTGAAGAGAATACAAGCAACAAGACACTGAACGAGTGTCCGCGAGGAATCAAGTGTATTAATAACCCATCGAATTGCAAATCTAAATAAGAGCTATTGCTGTTTATTAAGGCACACCCGTTGGCTCATGATGTCCGTTAGAAAGTCAAGGTGGCAGGAACTGCCAACAACAAGATAAACGACAAAAGGTATCGCTGAGAGCATACACATCATAGACCAAATAACAAAATTGGATATGTAAAGAAAAATGCTTGCCCCTTCTACAATGAACCTACTTTGCGCCGACTCACTGAAAAAAACAGCACCTGCACTGTGGAGTGGCAATAACTACAAGATAGTTGGCCATACGAGGTAGAAATTGTAGGAAACCCATTTTTAATAACAACTTAGAAAAGACCGCATGCAAATTAGAAACCTGAAATAACCTATATGAGTGTGGAAAAATCAAGACATTACAGAGTGATTTGTCAAATCTGAACCGTTTGCAAACCATATTGGAAAGTAAATAGCTCGCGAGAACTCCATAGGTCGTCAAGATAATGTTTATACTTAATAGAGAAAATCCCTATCGTGCCAAGTCGAACCTAATAGACTTGTGACCGTAACCCTACAGTTATTACACTAGTACTATTCCTTATAAATACGTTATTGAGTGATGTTTCTAAAACCCTCTGTTTTCATTTTGTGTCATGGCGATTGTCGTTAGTTTACACTTCAGTTCTCAATAAATTTATGTAAAGATATTCCCAAATTATATACCGCTTACACCCATTTCGAACTATTAATTTATAAACTGCTTTAACTGTTATAGACTATTGACTTATCACAATGAGCTATTTTTAGTGTCCGTTATAAAACAAATTGTAATGTTATCCTATGAACTATTTTAGTGTCCGTCTTAAAAACAAATTAGTATGTCCGCGCGTTATAAACTATTTTACCGCCAAGCTACAAACCGTTTAGCTATAGCTTCTGTATTATCAACACCTATAACACCATATTTCACTATCAAATATAAACCATTCAAAGCGTCACCTCATAAACTATTATATAGACTTTTATAAACTAAACTTTGACCATCAGTCTTGCGAACCATTTTGGATTGACAGCTTATTTAACCATTTTACTACCATTCTATAAAAGCATTTTTGTTACCATCTTATAAACTGTTACGGTCGTCACCCTATAAACCATTTTTGCTACATTAAATATAAGACGTCCACTAAGCGCCTTCCAATCATTTAGCTATTATCTTAAGAAACATTCTCCAGCTAGTACTTTATATACAGTAGTCTTCTTGTCATCCCTATAAACCATTTTGTAGGAATCTTATAAACTACTTCATTAACATAAA
The DNA here is from genome assembly GCA_026074375.1 of Tanacetum coccineum. NCBI lineage: Eukaryota > Viridiplantae > Streptophyta > Magnoliopsida > Asterales > Asteraceae > Tanacetum > Tanacetum coccineum. The sequence continues at coordinate 53,371 of BQNB010027647.1, forward strand.
CTGTTTCACTGTTGTTTTATAAACTGTTCTAGTGCCATCTCATAACTACTTTCACAATCACTTTTCAAACTAACTTGTCTTTATTTTTTAACCCATTTTGTCATCGTTCATAAACTCTTTTACCACTATTTTATAAATCATTTCGCTAACACCTTTTAAACTATTTTGATATCATTCTATAAACCGTTTTGTCAATCTCCTATAATTATCCTACTATTACCTTATAGCTTATCTGGCTATCATTTAATGAACTAATTTGTTTCCACCTTATAACCTATTTTGCAGTTATTTATAAACTCTTTTGCTACCCTATTATAAACTACTTTGCAGTCATTTTACAAACCGTTTCATGTCACCTCATGAATTAATTTGTTTTCATTTTAAAAACTATTTTGCTGTCAAATTATAAACTATGTCATCGTCATCTTATGAACTACTTCGTGTCTTTTACAAACTATTACGTTGTCACTTTATAAATTTTTAGGTTGTCAACTTGTAAACTATTTGATACCATATTATGAACCCCCATACTGTTACATTATAAACCGTCAAGTGACTTTCTCGTAAACTATTTTGATATCACCTCTTGAGCTATTTTACATTACTTTACAAAATGTTTTGTGTTGCTATATAAACTATCTTGTCTTTGTTTTTACGAACTGTTTTGTTATCTTATAAACCATAATGTATATACCATGTAACTTTCAGAAACATAACACTAGTTTTGACGAAATGAACATTGCATCGTTAGTCCTTAACTACACATAGCCTGATCACCTATGTATAATTCAGGAAGGACCATGCTATGTTGGGAGTAGTCACTATAAAATTTTGTCAATTTACCCTTACTTTCCATTTTTATTTTCTCTACATTGTCAACGGAATTATATCGAACTCGTGCTTTATTAATATTTTGCGTGCATATTCGTGAGTCGTGTCGGTCACTTGTATTTGTATTAATATTCGTAAGCGTCATAACTAAGCAGATTTTTCTCAAACCTTAGCATATAGAAACACCATACCCTTAGGTGAGAGACCGAATCCTACACCTCGTAGTCATGATAATTATGGATTGTAAGAACTTAGAACATAACAGACTTATCACTCTAATTGGATTATAACCAAGAGAACTAGGAGATTTCCTTCAATATACTTACCTTTTCGTGAGTTAGAATCATGTAAATTATGAGATTCATGTACCGACAAAACTTTTGATGGACCTGAAGTTAAAGCAAAGGACGTAATTATTGCAAGTGCATGAAACCTAGTTGATAGAAGCCTCACCTCCGTTGAGTTTGGCTCTTTAAGTGGCATTGTCCCATCTATCGTAGACACTAAATACCCTGTTGAGTTAGCCGACGGAAAGAATCTAGACGTTTGCACTATCATTTGAGATTGTATACTGAGTTTTCCGAATCATCTATTCAAGATAGGCTTAATACCCATAGAACCTGGTAGTTTCGACGTTATCATTGGTGTGAATTGGTTGACAGGGTACCACGCCATGATCATTTGTGATAAAAAGATTGTTCGTATACCTTTAGATGATGAAACTTTAACGATTCGAAGCAATAGGAGTGATGGATATGCATTGATAGTTGCTAGTAAGCAGAGTTGTTTCTCTGATTCGATTGATATGTGGAGCAGGAAAAAACTTGAGACTTCCGAAGCATGTTATGTGTTGAAGAAAAGAGAGTTGACCGTTTCTTGGCATAGTATGTCATATACTAAAAAGAGATTATAAGCCGAAGTTCCCACCCCTAGGGAGCTCTCCGATATTGTTCGTCAAAAAAGGATGGATCCTTCAGGATGTACACCGACAGCCGAGAATTGAAACAAAACTAAACCGTAAAGAACCGTTTGCCATTACATAGGTAAAGGTATACATTTTTTTATCAACTATGATGATCTAGCGTTACTCGAAAATCGACCTAAGGACTATGGACCACTAATTAGAGTCGAGAAAAGGATATTCTATCTATAGACTGCATTTAGACCCGTTATGAAACAAATCAAGTTTCAGGTCATGCCATAGGTTTATCACACACAGGGGTATTCATGGATCTCATGAATCGAGTGTGCAAACCGCACTTAGATAAGTTTTTGATAGTATTCATCGATGATATCTCGATTGCTCAAAGCAAAAAACAAGAGACGTGGAACCCTTATGCTTATCTTGGGATTGCTTAAGAACAAGGAATATACTCCAAAAAGTTCTCTAAGTGCCGATTCCGGCTCCCCGAAAGTGCAATTTCTTCGCCACGTGTTGAATAAGTCAAGACCTTCACGTTGATTCCGCCAAGATTGAGTCAAGGAAGGATTAGGCAACATCTACGACTCCAACGAAGATACGAAAATTTCTTAGGGCTTATCCCGTATTACCAACGAAGTTCTCAAAGTTTCTCTAGGATAGAGAAACCTCTAAACCAAACTAACTCAGAAAAATATGAAATATGAATGGGAAGAGAAAGAAGAGGAAGCCTTTCAACTGTTAATGTAGGAACTTTGTAGTGCACTGATTTAAGCATTACCCGATGGAAAGAAAAGCTTCATGGTTTAAGATAACGCCTCGCATAATAGATTAGGTACTATAATAATGCAGAAGGAGAAGGTGATAGTTTATGACTCCCGACAACTGAACGTTTATTAGAAGAACTACTCGACACGCGACGACTTGAAGAAACTGTATTGGTGGCCAAATATGAAAGCTGAGATTGCCACCTACGTCAGTAAGTGTTTGACCTGTGCCAAAGTTAAGGTCGAATGCCAAAAACCATTCGGTTTGTTGGTTCAACCTGTGATCCCAGTGTGGAAGTGGGAAAACATTACAATGGATTTCGTTACTAAGTTACCAAAGACATCAACTAGTCAAGATACAATTTGGGTAATTGTTGACCGACTCACGAAATCCACTCATTTCTTACCTATGAAGGAAACTAACTCAATGGAGAAGTTGTTGAGACAATACTTGAAGGAAGTAGTCTCGAGGCATGGAGTGCCGGTTTTGATTATTTCTAATCGAGACAGTAAATTTACATCTCATTTCTGGCAATCGCTGAACAAACCCCTAGGTACTCAATTGGATATGAGTATGGCTTACCATCCACAGACTGATGGTCAAAGTCAAAGAACCATACAAATTTTGGAGGACATGTTGCGTGCTTATGTGATTGATTTTGGGAAATGATGGGATAGACACCTACCTTTGGTGGAGTTTTCCTACAACAATAGTTATCACACTAGTATCAAAGCTACACCGTTTGAAGCTCTCTACGGCCGAAAATGTTGATCGCCTATTTGTTGGGCTAAGGTTGGAGACGCTCAGCTCACTGGTCTGGAAATTGTTTATGAAACAACTGAGAAAATCATTCAAATCAAGAAGCGTATTCAAGCTGCACGAGATAGACAGAAGAGCTACACTGATAGAAGGAGTAAGCCATTAGAATTTAAGGTTGGAGATAAGGTTATGTTGAAGGTATCGCCATGGAAAGGGGTGATACGTTTTAGCAAACAGGGGAAGCTGAACCCTCGCTATATTGGACCTTTCAATATTCTTGCTAAAGTAGGAACGCTTGCTTATTGACTTAAACTCCCAGAGCAATTAAGCCGAGTTCATAGCACTTTTCATGTTTCCAATTTGAAGAAGTGTTTCGTAGATGAACCACTAGCTATTCCGTTAGATGAGATCCAGATTGATGACAAGCTTAATTTCATTAAAGAACCAGTTGAAATTATGGATCGAGAAGTTAAACGGCTAAAGCAAAGCCGCATTCCAATCATGAAGGTCCATTGGGATTCGAGACGATGGCCCGAGTTTACTTGGGAGCGTGAAGATCAAATGAAGAAAAAGTACCCTCATATTTTCGTTAACCCTTAGTCCACGTCTTAAGCTTTTAGGACAAAGCTCTTTTAACGGGGGAAGAATGCCACACCCCAAAAATTTTAGGTCAATATTTTAAACTTTTTCGATCATTATTTTTGACTTTTATACGTTACGTTTGAATTTGGCAGTTTACCGGGAAGTTAACCCGCGTAAATCTGAAAAACGTCATCGAACGCGTTTC
>BQNB010027648.1:0-15394 GCA_026074375.1 Tanacetum coccineum
GGAATAACAAACGGCTCAGAAATGTGCCATTTTGGCCAGCTGCAATACCATTATTAAAAGAACATTAAATTTGTTTATAATCTGTTTAAACATAAGAGAATAACATTGCACGTATTGTATATCCTTCAACATTGCATGTATCTTTAAATATGTTGTTACCACTATGAGGAAAAGAGTATACTTATTACGGGCCATACATATGAGTATTGGTACAGATGTTAAATACGTACATGGATCTATAATCAATCTAATTCATTAACTGTTTGAAAAATGACATAGTCATTTCCTCTCATCTTTATATATAAATCATTATTACATATAAAACCTTATAAAACAATAGAGTGATATCGATAGCATTTATAAGCAATTTAGATAATAATAAATTAATACTGTAAATCAATAATTAAATAGTACAATATGGTAAAAAAAGAGAGGAGAAAACTGGTTATAACTTACACGCATGAGATGAAGGCCAGATTTATCAATATCAAGGAGCACAATTATAAAGATCCTGAAATAATGGGTAGATGAAAAAAGAAACACATTCTCAGCCCGCTTTGGAAAAATGGATATCTAAAAGACTTTTCTGAAAGTTTAAGTTTGATAACTTGTCCTTTCGTACAAAGCTCCATTTAGCCTAAGCTTATAGGTTTGTTTCACCCACAAGGAAAGGCTATAAATTATGCATGTATTACAGATTATAATGGGTACATGAACTTGAGCTGAAATGAAATTGACCCATAATTCATGTATAGCTTTACTTACCCAAGATATCTATATTTTAGGCTCTTAGACTATCTTCATCAACTACAACTCCTGATGCTCCCGCATTATTAACCTTATTAAATATGGATAAAAATCACAATCACAAGGTGTAAAAATCATGCACCTTTTTTTTCAAGATTGTCTTAAAGTTGAAAGAAGTGTTTGCTATACCAAGATATCAAGTCTTCCGAATCTGGTTTGTACGAAATTGGCCAAAGCTTGTATGCTTTGAGGGTCTTGAAAATCAAGCTGATGGTAAAGTATATTTGACGAACCAAGTCCATGGAGTGACGCCATGGCCAAAGCTTGGATGGTGCTTTATGACTGGGGCATGACCATGAGCCAACTTTAGCGCCATAAATCCAAATGAACAAATATCAGCCCTGAAAAATACCACCGTAATAATGATTATGTCATTTTTTGTGAGAACTCGTATTTTATGGAAGGTAATCTTTTATTCAGATTTCTTGCTTGTTTCATAAATAATAGCTTTTATATTATTTTTACTTGCCTATGACAGTAATATTGTCATTTTCACGTCTTTGATTTCATTTATCCATTGCTTTTGCTCCAAGGAAAACCTAGTGTCCCAAAATTACTCCGAATGAGATTTTTATTTCATTTCTTCTTGATTTTCCATGTTAGTTGAGTTTCGTCACTTTTGACTTAATTTCGTTTTTACCTAGAAAGTGTCGGGCTAGGAGCTAAATTAAATTATGGAAACCTTTCTAGTAATTCAAGTTTTATAAAACTTTGCCATAATTCTTTTTTTTTTGGGGGCGCCGGTCCTCGCAACATATACAACAACACATACATACATTTTTTTCTTACCACTTAAGTTATACCATTTTACATATATCTTTACTATTTCTACCAATTTCAAAAACAAAAAAATACACCCTACTCTTCCTCTCCCTTCTTTCTGCCGAAACCCCTCACAACACCTCAACAAACTTTTCACTCCCAAATCAATAACAAATTACACCATTATAGATCCTTGTATATGTCACTTCCATGATATAAGAAATACTACATGCAGGGCTTTTAAATTTTAAGGACTTTTTGAAGATTTTGAATGTTTAAGAAGCTTTGAATGGGCGTTCGATCATAAGCTAGGAGGTGATGAAAGTGTGAGTTTGGATTTTATAAAAAAAACAAATATTATTGGTGTTTGTTTGGGTCTCTAGCCAGCGGGCAAGACTCAAACCCATAGGGGTTTTGGGTTTTAACTTGGCACATTAATAAAAAATTTAAACCATAACTAACACGGCAACAATTTCCTATTTTGTTCTTGATTGGTACACTTTTAGACCCCCTTTCTTGATTAATTTTCATCATTAATTCCATGTATATACAATGATATGTGTTTATTTGAGTTTTAATTTTTGTAAAAAAATTTGAATTTTTATGATGAACCTACTGATTTTGATGTCATATGATCATGGTATGAGTTTGTGGCTTTGTAGAGGCTTGGTGTTTGATTTAGAGCGAATTGGTAATGATTTAGGCTTAGAAAACACATGGAAATTAGTGCTGAATTAGGACAGGTCATGCCCAAATTTTTTAAACTCTACAGGTCCATTTCTCCTTAAAAATAGATGCCCACTGATGTATAGTGTATGTGGTGAGTTGGATGCTCAATGGAAGTGTCCGGATGAGTAAATGGCGGCCGTTTTACTAAAATGGGTCAAAACCGGACATATGGTCAAAAACGTGTAAAAAGTCTTGGGTTAAAAGGTGAAAATGGGTAATTTTATAATTCCTCCCAGTAGGCTAAGTTAAAATAGAACTCCTCTCTTTGGAATCACATTAAAAGCTATTATGGATAATTAGTTATGATTAAAACGGCAAATGCCAAATTAACGTTTCAAAAGTCCAAATTGTAGTCGGTTACTAAAATTTGATTTCCCGTTGATTGGTAAAAATTTAAAAGGTGTGGCTGGACTTTTTGGATAGGTGGAGAGTAGAGCTTTCAAATGGTAAAAACCTCCCACCTGTAGCCTTTGTACATTTTGAGTTATGACTCGATCAAGGCAAGGTATTCTAGAATTTTGGTTTTATTCATAACTTTTGGGTGAAAAAGAGTTTAAAATAGAGTCGATAAGTTGGGTAATGATACATTAATCATGGGTTGAGACTTATTACCTTTGTAATACAGTAGGTAGGGGTCCAAGTGATGAAAGTTAAGTGTTGGTTTAGTTTGTGCGCGACTTGCAAGCCTTTGCCCATACCATGATCCGTAACTTTTATAAAAGCAAATTTTTGCAAGATTTCTTGAAGTATGTATGAAAATAATATTTTATTTTATTTTCCTTTCATGTTGAGTTTCATTTTGACATAAACATAGAGTTTAAAACCCCAACATATTATTATTAATAATTCCTTAAAAATTTTCATTCATGAGTTGAGTATTTCATGATGGCGTCATAGTGACACACATGTTTTTCCTATTTAGGTCATTGAGTTGTGGTGCTGCGAGCTTCTTCTTGATTTTCTTTGATCATTTTCATCTCTTTGCTAACGGTGAGTACATAGCCCCCTTTTTCCATTGATACTTGTTTTAAATTGCGGGGTGAGATTACATGATTGGAACACAAGCATTGATTTTTATCAAACTGTATGCTACCTGAAATTATTATTGCCTAAGTCCACAGTTGATAAAAATCAATGCTTGTGTTCCAATCATGTAATCTCACCCCGCAATTTTTAAAACAAGTATCAATGGAAAAAGGGGGCTATGTACTCACCGTTAGCAAAGAGATGAAAATGATCAAAGAAAATCAAGAAGAAGCTCGCAGCACCACAACTCAATGACCTAAATAGGAAAAACATGTGTGTCACTACGACGCCATCATGAAATACTTAATTCATGAATGAAAATATATATGTAATTATCATGATAAATATGTTGGAGTTTACAACTCTATGTTTATGTCAAAATGAAACTCAACGTGAAAGGAAAATAAAATAAAATATTATTTTCATACATACTTCAAGAAATCTTGCAAAAATTTGCTTTTATAAAAGTTACGGATCATGGTATGTGCAAAGGCTTGCAAGTCGCGCGCAAACTAAACCAACACTTAATTTTTATCACTTAGACCCCTACCTACTGTATTACAAGGGTAATATGACCCAACCCATGATTAATGTATCATTACCCAACTTATCGACTCTATTTTAAACTCTTTTTCACCCAAAAGTTATGAATAAACCAAAATTCTGGAATACCTTGCCTTGATCGAGTCATAACTCAAAATGTACAAAGGCTACAGGTGGGAGGCTTTTACCATTTGAAAGCTCTACTCTCTACCTATCCAAAAAGTCCAGCCACACCTTTTAAACTTTTACCAATCAACGGGAAATGAAATTTTAGTAACCGACTACAAATTTGGACTTTTGAAACGTTAATTTGACAATTGCCGTTTTAGCCATAACTAATTATCCGTAATAGCTTTTAATGTGATTCCAAAGAGAGGAGTTCTATTTTAAGTTAGCCTACTGGGAGGAATTATAAAATTACCCATTTTCACCTTTTAACCCAAGACTTCTTACACGTTTTTGGCCATATGTCCGGTTTTGACCCATTTTAGTAAAACGGCCGCCATTTACTCATCCGGACACTTCCATTGAGCATCCAACTCACCACATACACTATACATCAGTGGGCATCTATTTTTAAAGAGAAATGGACCTGTAGAGTTTAAAAAAATTGGGCATGACCTGTCCTAATTCAGCACTAATTTCCATGTGTTTTCTAAGCCTAAATCATTACCAATTCGCTCTAAATCAAACACCAAGCCTCTACAAAGCCACAAACTCATACCATGATCATATGACATCAAAATTCAGTAGGTTCATCATAAAAATATTAATTTTATTTACAAAAATTAAGACTCCAACAAACCACAATCAATGTATATACAAAATTGAGAAGAATCCAATCAAGAAAGGGGTCAAAAAGAGTACCAAATCAAGGAGATAATTAGGAACCAAGATTAAAACCCAAAACCCCTATGGGTTGATCTTAGGCCGCGGCTAGGAGACCCAAACAAACACCCAATAATATTTTTTTTTTTATATCCAAACCTCACACTTTCAATCACCTCCTAGCTTATGATTAACCCCATTAAAGCTTCTTTTATCATCAAAAATCTTCAAGAATCATCAAAATTAAAAAGTCTTGCATGTGATGATTGATTTATACCATTGGAATGAGGATAGTACAAGGATTACAATGGTGTAATTTGTTTATTGATTTGGTGAGTGAATAAATTTGGATGAGGGTGTTTGTGTGGAGAGGGTGGCGTGAAATGGGGAGGGAGAGAAGCAGGGATTGTATTTTTTTTTTTTGAAACTGTGTGAGTAAAGAAATGGGTTAAATGGTTAAGCAAGAAAAGATTGTGGGTAAATTTTAGTTGTAAAAAAAATGAATGTTGTTGTTGGTCATATGGAGCCGGCCCAAAGAGAAAGGAAAAAGAAACATGGAAATTTTTATAAAACTTGAATTTACATAAAGCTTTCATAATTTAATTTAGCTCCTAGCCCGACACTTTTGGTAAAAACGTAAGTTAAGTCAAAAACGACGAAACTCACGGAAACATGGAAAATCATGAAAAATGAAATAAAATCTCATTCGGGATAATTTTGTGGACACGTGGCTTCCTTGATCAATAGAAATGAATAATTAAAATCGAGACGGTGAAAAATGACAATATTTACTGTCATGGCAAGTAAAAATAATATAAAACTATTATTTTATAAAACGAGCAATAAATCTGAATAAAATATTACCTTCAGAAAATACGAGTTCTCACAGTCGACCCTCCAAAAGGAACTCTGGTCCCTCAGAGTTCAACCGGAGACGATTGATGGATAAGTACGAATAGATGAGGATACTTGGCCTTGAACTGGTCTTCTCGTTCCCAAGTGAATTCAGCACCACGGCGAGAGTCCCAACGGACTTTGACGATTGGGATCCGACTACGCTTTAACTTCTTGATTTGCCTATCCACGATTTCGACGGGCTCCTCTATGAAATACACCTTGTCGTTCACCCGTATCTCTTCTAAAGGTATTTGAATGTCCGACTCCGCCAAACACTTCTTAAGATTAGATAATGACACATCATGGATACTACGTCAACTCATGCGACGATCCAACGATATGCCACTGGACCGATGCGCTCGACAATCTCAAAAGGTCCAACGAAACGAGGTGCTAGCTTTCCTCTTTTTCCAAATCGCACAACTCCTTTCCAAGGAGATACTCGCAATAGCACTCGATCTCCGACTTGAAACTCAAGAGGTTTTCGCCTCCTGTCGGCATAACACTTTTGACGGTGCTTCGTAGTGTCTATAACCTTTTCTCTAATTTCAACAATGCTTCTCAGTAGTTTCTTGTACCAACTCAGGCCCGATTAATTGACTTTCACCGACCTCGTTCCATATCACTGGTGACCTACACTTACGGCCGTACAATGCCTCGAATGGTGAACACTTGATGCTCTTGTGATAACTGTTATTATAGGAAAATTCAACCAACCACGAAGTTAGTATCCCAGCTGCCACCAAAAATCCAAAACACATGCCCGCAGCATGTCTTCCAATGTTTTGAATGGTAAGCTCACTCAGCCTATGTCACAGGATTAAATGCAGTACTCATAAACACCTGTGCTACCCAACGCCTTCTGTAAACTTTGCCCAAATGAGATGCAAACCTACCCGTCACGATCGGAAGATACTGGAAACCTGGAACTCCATGTTTGGTTACTACTTTCATTATGAATATACGCGACTTAGCTTCACTGTTTTGTAATCTTCACGAATTGGCAGGAGTGAGCAGAATTGGTCCAACCTATCTACAATGACCCAAATCGTGCATCATAGCCACTACTGCTTCTCGGTACTTAACCACTAAATCCAGGTTATACTTTTTCCCATTTCCCATTCAGGGATACTGTGGTTGGAGCAGACGAGAGTTATCTGGGTGTTCGGCCTTCACCTTTAGACAAGTTAAACATCTATTAACATACTCAGCTATATCTCTTCTCATACCTGGCCACCAATATACATCACGCAAATCATAGTACATCTTATCCGCACCAGGATGTACTGAATATCTTGAAGCATGAGCTTCGTCCACTGGATTACCTTCCTCAAACCTTCCGGTAGAGGGCACCCAAATTCTAACCAACAAAGCGATTGCACATTTCTTTACTTATCAAATGAGCGATCTAAACCTCGTAACCCTTCGGTTGGGAACTTGAGATCCTTTGCAGCTTCTCTCTGAGTCTAAATTCTGGTTTCTGAGGATAGACTGAATGTTATCACTCATTGCACGCACTCCCGTTTTTTTTTTAAGGTTTCTAGGCTTAAGCCCTTTCCTTTCTGCTCCAAGGCATCAGCTACTACGTTTGCTTTTCCCGGATGATATTTAATTTCACACTCATAGTCACTAAGAAGTTCCAACCATCGCCTCTGGCGCATATTCAAGTCCTTTTGGTCAAAGATGTACTGGAGACTCTGGTGATCCGTGTAGATGACACTTTTTGTCCCATAGAGGTAATGTCTCCAGATTTTCAACGCGAATACCACCGCACCCAATTCCAGGTCGTGCGTGGTATAATTTTTCTCATGGATTTTTAACTGCCGCGAGGCATAGGCGATTACCTTACCTCGTTGCATTAGCACACAGCCAAAACCTTGGTGAGACGCATCACAATAGACCACAAAGTCGTTTGGTCCATCAGGAAGCGTTAACACCGGAGCATTGCACAACTTTTCCTTCAATATCTGAAAGGCCTTCTCTTGCTCTTCACCCCATACATAATCCTTATTCTTCTGAGTCAACAAGGTTAACGGTTTGGCTATCTTGGAGAAATTTTCAATGAATCTGCGGTAATACCCCGCTAACCCTAGGAAAGAACGGATTTCAGTCGCAGAAGAACTCCCCTCCGGGCTTTCCCAGTTTAACGTGCTTCAATCTTACTTGGATCCACGTGATACCTCCTGTTTAACACATACCCAAAAACTGACTTCTTCAACCAGAAATCACACGTTAGAGAGATTTAGCGAAGAGCTTCTCCTTTTAAGAGCCTAAAATGGTTTCTCAAATGATGCTCAGATCCTTTTCCAGACTAGAATAAATGAGGGATATCGTCAATAAAGACGATCAAATTTATCAAGGTAGGGTTTGCAGACACGGTTCATCAAATCCATAAATATGGCAGGAGCATTGGTAAGTCCGAATGGCATAACGGTAAATTCAAAGTGACCATAACGGGTTCTGAACGCGGTTTTAGGAATATCATCTTCATGAACTCGTAACTGGTGATAGCCTGATCGAAGATCTATCTTGGAAAAGCAACAAGCACCTTGCAACTGGTCAAACAAATCATACCCCAAAAAAAAAATTCCCCCCCCGAGGGAGAGGGTAACGGTTCTTAATGGTCAACTTATTCAACTCCCTATAATCAATACACATCCTCATGGCACCGTCTTTCTTTTTGACAAAAAGTACTGGAGCTCCCCATGGCGAACTACTTGGCCTAATGAAACCTTTTCTTGCAATTCCTCGAGTTGGTTTTGATAATTCATTCATTTCATACGGAGCTAGAACCGGTAGGGTGCCTTAGCAACAGGTATGATCACCCAATAAGAACAATATGGAACTCACTTCACGAATGGGAGGCAACCCAGATAAATCAATCCGGGAGGGGGTAGGGGGGGGGGGGAAAAAACACCCCCCAGGGAAAACGCGCACAACATAATGTCATCAAGTCTTTTCTCAGCCAGCCTGACACATAGAGATTTAAAAGACATCCGGCCTTTCGCCATGAACGTCTAGAAACAAGACCCATCAGGAGAGGGATACGCACGATTCTTTCATCACAAATAATGGAGGCATGATGGTGAGCTAACCAGTCCATGCCGACAATAACATCAAAACTGCCTAAGCGAGTCGGGAGCAGGTCGATTTTAAACACATGATTAAGCAACTCTAAGGTACAGCCACGCAATACGGTATTGGTACTTACAATCTTCCCATCGCTAATACTACTTCGTAACTAGAGCCTAAGCTAACTGTTGATATCAATAAATGGGGTATAGTCTGAGGACACAAAACTCCTTTCAGCACCGGAATCAAATAAAACATTTGCAAAGTGGTCATTAAGGAGGAACGTACCCGTTACAACTTTTGGGTCCTGAGCAGCATTTTCCACGACTTGGTACGCTCTACCTCGAGCTCTGTTATTCTGCGCATTCCCAGCCTTTGGACAGTTGTTCTTGGTATGTCCCTTGCCCCCCCCACCACATCCCCCAACTTTTCCAGCTTCTTGCGGTCGACCATCTACCATTTTAACCCTACAATCCTTTTCTTCATGACCACGCTTTCGACACCTAGCACACATCTTGGCACATGCACCCACGTGGTGCCAATTACACTTGTCACAATACGGGTGGGGACCTGTATATCCTTTGCGATCAGTGGGGCCAACAGGAGCAGCCGCATAAACTTTGGTGGTTTCATGCCTCTTGTTGGAAGGTTGCTGATTGTTTCGGTTACGGTTGTTGTCTCCTTGGTTGTTTCGGCGGTTATCATCCCATTTCCTTTTTCCACCATCACCAGACCTAGATGCCTTACCCTGCACTGATTGCTCCACCAACTCACGTGCCATGTTAACGGCATCATGCAAAGAGGAGGGTCTGGATGAAGTGATGTTTCCCTTAATCCTTTCAGGAAAGCCTTTGATGAACTTCTTGATTTTCTTCTTCTCAGTGGGGACCAATTCGGGGCACATCAGGGAAAGCTCATGAAATCGGTTGATGTAGGTCTCTATGTCATCACCCTTCAAGGTCAGGGTCCATAATTCCTGTTCCATTTTCTGAATTTCTGTCTCGGGGCAGTACTCGGTAGTCATCATCTCTTTAAATTCATTCCATGGAATCTTGTTCGCATTTTCGAGACCCAAAGTACGTATGTTCCCGTTCCACCAAGTGAGGGCACGACCCTCGAATGTGCTGGCTGCATACACCACTTTATCCTGTTCAGCACACTTGCAAGTCCCAAACACTTGCTCCATCTTTTCCATCCATAAAGAGGGGGGGTTTAAACCCACCACACCCTCCGTACCGTTTTAAAAGAGTGTGGTTGTTACCACTCATAAAATGTCTATGAGCAACCACCAGAACTAGACGATCCTTCAGTATTTGACGATGAAGCTCGTTTTTTATCGTGATCCTCGATTGCCTGAGCCACACGATCGGCGATAATCCTTTCCATAGCAGCACGGCGCGATCCGCGCGGCCTTAAAGCTCCATGGCGTCTCAAAGGAGGCATAATTCTGTCAACAACACAAATACAAAATTCAGTGAGAACTTGTAGGAGTATGTTAAATCAAAATTTGCAAGATTAGAGGGATGAGATTCAACATGACAAATTAATTTCAGATTAATAATTAACATGGTATGCACTTCTCATGGAGAATAAACATGGCATCGAAATTTAATTTCAACAAGCATGAGTTTAGAACAAAGAAAGATTGGACTAGCAACAATGATAATAAAATGCTACTTCAATAGCACATGGTTTCATTACATTCCGAGATACATAGCTTCAAATATAAGGGTGTTTACAAAAGAGAGCCAAAATTACACCCATAATCTACATAATAACATGAACCATCATCAGTGGTTAAATAGAACGTACAAAAGATAACGGTCTGAAAATACAATAACATAAAAGGAAACATAGGGAATAACTACTAAGGATCATTGGAAGGGTCTTGCAATCCAGGTGGCGGAGTAGTCCCATAAGTCTTCAGCACACATATCATCATTTGAGCGACCTCATCCATATCGTACCAACCCAACCTATCTGCCATCATCACATGCACATTAGCCAACGTCATTTCCAACCGCTCTTTATCCTTAGCCATCATCTCATACTTATAATCCATCAACTCCCACTTCCCTTTCATCTCTTCCATACACTCTTTCATCCTTTCCAACTCTGTTATGTACTTTTTCATCTCAACCTTTTCTTTTTCCTTTTTCTCCACCTTATCTTCCACTTCACACAACTTCTTCTCTAGTTTACAAGTATACAACCATTCATTTTTAAAATCCTCCACCATGAACCCATACGTTTCGCAAGTTTTTTCATTTCTATTTTTAAGACCTTTGCCTCTTTCCCTTTGATCCCGACTCCTCAACAAAATATGCACAATACTGAGACAACTCCTCGACTTGAGAGACGGGTTCATCGACACTTGTAATGATCATAGGAGCAGAAACTGTAGCATGTGCATTAGAAGTACTACCTATCTCATACGTGCTCTTTGGAGGGGACACGTCCTGAGCCTCATCGGAATTAGCAAGGTCATTATCCTCGGATTCGGAGGACTGCTCTGGAGATGAATGTGGTACAGCGGTAGGGTTTTCTGGAGGGTGACTTGATGAGGTAATTATCATCATACTTGCAGCAGCTGCATCCACATCGTCCCATTCATCGGATCTTCTCATGATCCACTTCTTCTCTTCGATAATTCCATGTCATCCCATTCTTCCCACCTCCTCCTCATGTCTTTCCTGAGGGTCTTCCTCGAACTCTTCTTCGTTTTCAACCTTCTTCGTTTCGGAAAATAGAAGACCGAGATTCGGTGATTGCGGCGAGAAACCATCTACATAGAGGAAGAGTATATATATATTAGTAAAGCATTAGTGATTTATGATCGAATTCATGTATTTCATTAAAATGGTCATTGAATATAATATCATGATATTGAGAAAGCATAGATCAAAATTATCATACGTTAATAAATAAGAAACGAACGTGTTACAATAAGGTAATATTTTAATGAATTCCTTGTAACAAACATATAATATCAATCATAAATAACAAGTAAGCGATTTAAGGTTACCCGTGAATATCGAATAGCTAAGGCGATACTGTTTTTTTTTTGACCAACAAAATGTAGACTTTTGAATTTGGTTATAGACAAAGTTTTGAAAACGACTTAGTTCCTATAAACCTAGGCTCAGGTACCAATCTGTGAGACCCCAAAATGCGAATATAATCGGGTTCATGGGTCATGGGGGTACCACGTCTCATACAAGACACTAGGATGTACAGTCACAACAAAACATGAAAGTCATACACTACGGTGCTTGACAAAATATCAGAGTTTATACGCGGCACCACAATTAAAGTACCAACAGACATAAGTTTGAAACACGACAAATGTTTTTAAGTCACATGACATGACCAACAAGCACCATTTTTTAAAGACAAACACAAAGACGCCCATCCCCCCCCCCCCCCCCCCCCCCCCCAACCCCCCCCCCACCCGACCCCCCCCCACCCCCCCCCCCCTCCGCCCATCCACTTGATATCCATCGAGCTTCCAACCTTCAAAGTTAAGCATTATTACCTGAGATTAAACATGAGAAAACGTCAACAAAAGTTGAGTGAATAACATAGGTTTAAATAAATATCATAGGAACAGGAACACAAGTATTTAACAATTTCATGGGGGGGGGGAATCAAGTATTATTGCACTAAGTACATGACACTGAAACCTTAACTCATGAGCCCCTAATGTAAGGGTATTCCTGCAACTACCCTCAAGTATCTCAAATGTAAATGCGTCACAGGCTATACAAACCATAATCATGACAGACGGGGATAGTCAGTCCCGATGGATCCACCCATAACATTCGCGCTCACTAACGTGATTTAACAGTTCATGATTTCCGGGGCAAACAACTAGCAGAAGGGACTTAGGCAATAATAATTTCAGGTAGCATACAGTTGATAAAAATCAATGCTTGTGTTCCAATCATGTAATCTCACCCCGCAATTTTTAAAACAAGTATCAATGGAAAAAGGGGGCTATGTACTCACCGTTAGCAAAGAGATGAAAATGATCAAAGAAAATCAAGAAGAAGCTCGCAGCACCACAACTCAATGACCTAAATAGAAAAACTGTGTGTCACTACGACGCCAACATGAATACTTAATTCATGAATAGAAAATATTAATTAATTAACATGATAAATTATGTTTGGAGTTTACAAATCTAAGTTTATGTCAAAATGAAACTCAATGTGAAAGGAAAATAAAATAAAAATATTATTCATACATACTTCAAGAAAAACTTGCAAAAATTTGCTTTGTATAAAAGTTACGATCATGGTATGTGCAAAGGCTTGCAAGTCGCGCGCAAACTAAACCAACACTTAATTTTTATCACTTAGACCCCTACCTACTGTATTACAAGGGTAATATGACCCAACCCATGATTAATGTATCATTACCCAACTTATCGACTCTATTTTAAACTCTTTTTCACCCAAAAGTTATGAATAAACCAAAATTCTGGAATACCTTGCCTTGATCGAGTCATAACTCAAAATGAACCTATGCTAACAAGGTGGGAGGATTTTACCATTTGAATAAGCTCTACTCTCTAACCTATCCAAAAAGTCCACACACCCTTTAAACTTTTTACCAATCAAAGGGAAATGAAATTTAATAACCGACTACAAATATTTGGACTTTTTGAAACGTTAATTTGACAATTGCGTTTTAGCCATAACTAATTATCCGTAAAAGCTTTTTAAATGTGATTCCAAAAGAGGAGTTCTATTTTAACTCACCTACTGGAGAAATTTATAAAATTACCCAATTTCACCTTTTTAACCAAGGACTTTTTACAACGATTTTGACCAAATGACCGTTTTGAACCCAATTTAAGTAAAACGGCCGCCATTTACTCACCCGGACACTTCCATTGGCATCCAACTCACCACATCCACTATACATCAATGGGCATCTATTTTTAAGAGATATGGACCTGTAGAGTTTAAAAAAAATTGGAGCATGAACCTGGCCTAAATCAAGCACAAATTTCCATGTGTTTTATCTAAGCCTAAATCATTACTCAACAATACGCTCTAATCAAACACCAAGCCTCAACAAAGCCACAACCCATACCATGATCATATACAAACAAAATTTCAGTAGGTTCACATAAAAATATAGATTTTATTTACAAATTTAAGATCTCCAACAAACCACATCAATGTATATACAAAAAATTGAGAAGAATCCAATCAGAAAGGGGTCAAAAGAGTAACAAATCAAGGAGATAATTAGGAACCAAATTAGAAACCCAAAACCCTTATAAAAAAAATTGGTGGGGTGAGTTCTTGGCCGCGGCCTAGGAACCCAAACAAACACCCATAATATAATTTTTTTTATAAAATCCAACCTCACACTTTCAATCACCTCCCTAGCTTATATTAACCCATTAAAGCTTCTAAACTTCAAAATCTTCTCGAAAATCCTAAAATATGAAAGTCTGGCATGTTGTGATTGTTTATTATCATTGGGAATGAGGGTGAGCAAGGATTAAGAGGTGTAGAATTTTTTTATTGATTGTGAAAAAAATTAAAAGAAAATGGGTGTGTTTGTGATGGGGGTGGCGTGAGATTGAGAGGGAGAAGAAGCAGGGTGTAATTTTTTTTTTTTGAAATTGTGTGAAAAAAAATGGGTGAAAGGATATATGTAAAATGTAACTAACTTAAGGTGGTAAAAAAAAATAAGATGTATTGTTGTTGGTGTATGTTGGACCGGCCCCAAAAGAAGAAAAAAAAGAAAATATGGCAAAGTTTTATAAAACTTGAATTTACTTAAAGTTTTCATAATTTAATTTAGCTCCTAGCCCGACACTTTTGGTAAAAACGTAAATTAAGTCAAAAATGACGAAACTCACGGAAACATGGAAAATCATGAAAAATGAAATAAAATCTCATTCGGGATAATTTTGTGGACACGTGGCTTCCTTGATCAAAAGAAATGGATAAATGAAATCGAGACGGTGAAAAATGACAATATTTACTGTCATGGCAAGTAAAAATAATAAAATAAAAAAAACTATTATTTTATGAAACGAGCAATAAATCTGAATAAAATATTACCTTCAGAAAATACGAGTTCTCACAGTCGACCCTCCTAAAGGAACTCTGGTCCCTCAGAGTTCAACCGGAGACGAATGATGGATAAGTACGAATAGATGAGGATACTTGGCCTTGAACTGGTCTTCTCGTTCCCAAGTGAATTCAGCACCACGGCGAGAATCCCAACGGACTTTAACGATTGGAATCCAACTACGCTTTAACTTCTTGCCTTGCCTATCCACGATTTCGACGGGCTCCTCTATGAAATACACCTTGTCGTTCACCCGTATCTCTTCTAATGGTATTTGAATGTCCGACTCCGCCAAACACTTCTTAAGATTAGATACATGGAACACATCATGGATACAACTCAACTCTTGCGGCAATCTCAACCGATATGCCACTGGACCGATGCGCTCGACAATCTCAAAAGGTCCAACGAAACGAGGTGCTAACTTTCCCCTTTTACCAAATCGCACAACTCCTTTCCTCTTTTACGAAACGAGCAATAAATTTGAATAAATTTGAAACCTTTCGTACCATGCTACGTCTTGGACCGCCACCATTTCGATTGAAGGGGGATATTACCCACATAGATAAAAGAAGGAAAATGACTATCATTTATATATCCAAATATCTACTCGTTTTTTGTTTTAGAATTAGTG
>BQNB010027648.1:17285-42229 GCA_026074375.1 Tanacetum coccineum
CAAAGCTTTTACGAATCTGATGGTTAGTTTATTTTTGGACACAAGTGTTTTCGGTTATCATTTCCTGTTTACGTGTTTGCCTAAGCGTGAGTGTATAAATAGATCTATTTGGGATGGACATCCCTGTTCGGGTGAGTAGCTCTCACTAGTTTTGACCGTACTGAAACACGAATGTATACATGTCGGAACAATTTGGATGTTACAGGTTTGAACATCTACACGGGCCCTTTATTTGCATTAAATTGCATACATAGATGTCGAGCTTCGGTGTCATGAGCTTAGCGCAACTGTAGATACATTTATGTGGTACTATATCTGTTATAGTAGACCCATACATTTTTGGAAAAATCAACAAAATCACTGTCCATGCTACCTTATTGAATATTACTAATTACGGAACACTTTTCATTATACTGTGGTGAAGCAATAGACACTAAACTCTTTCTGTTCTACATTTACTCTTACATTTTTGGCGATTATTATAAGGATTGAAATGGTCATGCATACTTTATAAATATTTGGATTTCAACATTTACATTTATACTTACAAAACTCTATGAACTCACCAACTTTATGTTGACACTTTTAAGCATATTTTTCTCAGGTGAATTAGATGTTTGGCTTACTTGATGTGCATTGGAGTCTAAATTGACAAGATTTCATTCATGGATTTCTAATTATATACAAATGATCAAATCTCGTTGTATTGCTTTCAAGCTTTTCATTGCGATGAAATTGTGGGACAAATGTTATATCAATTTCAAGAAAACCAACGAGATTACTTTTCAAACGACACATTTAGAGGTCGTTCTCTTGTATCTTGTGCTGTTGTATTATGAAGTAACGCCCTCGGACATATTTCCGCTGCGACACATTTTTGAGGGTGTTACATAATGGATCAGATATAGAGTAAGCGAGACGGTGTTTGTACATGTCTTTTATATTTAGTTTTTTCTTGTCCAAGTGCATGCTAAAATCTGTGCAACTTTAAACCATTCATGAGTGATGATATTCTCGAAATATAAAAGATAGGTAAATTGATATCCAATAAATATTATATTACTTCTAAAAAAAGTTGTTAAAGAAAATACCGATATCTGATTAAACTCAAATTTGTTAAAAAAAATATACAATGCAAGTACGCAACACTGTATTTTGATAAACGGTTTTCGATTATCTTAATTTGATATTTGTTAGTTATCGAGATAATTATCTTTTATTACACATTTTTTTAACAGCAAATTTATTAAAACTAACAAAACGCTAAAAGAAATCATCTTTTATTACACATATAAGGTACATACATGTAAATATACTCATATGCTTACACACACGTATGCTAAGGAGCCGTTTGGGTGCGACTGAATCGCAAAGAATGGAAATGAAGTAAAGAATGGAATCGTAAAGAAAGAGAATAGTTCCCAAGAAAGAGGATAGATTCATATGTTTAGTACCCATTACAGAATCAATGTGAGGAATATCATGTTTTTAATTTTTTTTTACTTTGTAAAATCTTAAATTAAAAAAAAAAAATCTTTTTTCGTACGTTTATATTTAGAAAAATATTTTTCGTAAAAGATTTAAAAAAGTTTTAAAAAAAATATAAAACTTTTTAAAATCTTTATTTTATAAAAAAATTAATTTTTTTTCGTACTTTTTAAATTTTAATTTTTTTTCTAAAAAAATAAATTTTCTTTCTACGAAAAACATTAAATTTTTTTAAAGTTCAGAAAAAAAAAGTAAAAAAAAAAGTAAAACGTAAAAAGTTTTAACTTTTTTATTTTTTCATAATTTATTTAAAAAATAATTTTTTGTTAAATTTAAAAGTAAAAAAAAAATTAAATTTATTTAAAAAAATTAAGATTTTAAAAACGATTTTTTTAAAAATTTTTTTAACGAACAACAACGTAAATGAAAACCATGTGCCACACACATGATTTGTCCCCTTTTTTACATAGTTTTTTGATTCTCAAGTTGGTGATTCTCACAATTCTCTACTTTTTTTAAAGAATAAATTTGCTTTCTAAAGAATCATATTTTAATTCTTTATTCTCATTATTTTATGTACCAAACTAAGGAAATCATTCTCATTCCGTTTATCACATTTCCATTCCATCATTCCAAACGTCCCCTAATAGTAATAGTTCTACAGTGACTGATATCGACATCGTCTCTTTTATATTGTATAGACACATGTATAATATAAAAAGTTAAAAACGAAACTGAGGTATATAAACCATGGCAAAAGTTCAGCATAGATCCAAAATTTAGCATAGTCCCAATGAACCAATCATAGCGACTCATTTTTTCTTTAAAGTAATAAAAACCCACTTTCCACATCTTTTTTAAAAATTAAATATCTCACAAACCGTTAATCGTTACGCAAAACAAAACATATCATCGCGACGAGAATTAAATCAGCTATCTATAGAGGGGTACTTCTATATACTTTCGGCGAAATTTTTTTAGACTTCTTTTTTAGTTACGTCTGGAAAAAATCACATGTGATTGTGATACAAATCATATGTTATTTTTCAGACGTGACTGGAAAAAAAATCGAAAAAAAAGTTATTCGAAAGTATATTGAAGTGGATGTCTACCGAAAGATAAAAAAAATACTTGTCGTGATGGTGTATTTTTTGTCGTTTGACGATTTACCGTTTGCAAGATATTTTATTTTAAAAAAAAGATGAAAAGTGAGTTTTTATTATTTTAATGAAAAAAATGAGTGGCTAGTATTGTTTCATTAGATCTATGCTAAATTTTGGGTTTATGTTGATCTCAACCAGGGGCGGAGCCAGGATATTTTATGTGAAGGGGCAAAAATTTTTTTGTTCCGATGAGCTGTAAAAGGAAAAAAAACTTGTGCAAAAGCGTCGCAATTTTTTTTCTCTCAAAAAGTAACAACTAAATACATCAAATTAAACAAAACCAAATCGGAGAATGTTATATTTGTAAGATATGTGACATGATAACATGAAGAAGTTTTTGTTCTACACAAATTTGAGAGATATTTGTTATCACGCGTAAAAAGAATTAAGTATGTAAAGTTTACTAATTGAAAATTTTACAAGTTTATTGATTTTATAACTAAATTTTGAGTTTAATAGAGAAAAAAATGTTTAGTATATAATTAAAGTTCTTTTACTACGTGTTTAGGATTAAAATGGAAGGCAAAAATATAATTAGAAAACAAAAGAGTGACAAGAATATGCCTAAATTTAAGAGTACGCCAGATACTTTAACATTAACCAATTCTGCACCCAAAAGAAAAAGAGGGAATTTCATATACACCCAATGAAACTTTATAAATTACATATTTTTTCAAAGCACAAGTTTTCAATGAGACCACCATAATGAGCATTACATTAGTGTAATCGATGCAGCTTAAATAAAGGGAATCTTATGATTAACCATAAAAAGCTTATAAATGTTTTGTATATTGGTTTTTCACACTGATTAGTCAATCCCCCTGTTAAACCCTTTCTTGCACTCATCTTTAGTGCAATATACTCAAACCCAATATATGTTGTTTCCTTACACCAATAGCCTAGCATACCCTATAGTTTCTTTAGTCCATCGTTAGGGAGTTGTTGGTTTATTTTGGTTCCACTGATGGAAGTCATGGGCTATGATAAAAGGGTATTTGAAGAAGTCGGGTTTAGAAGATAGTTGATCTCAAGTGGGGGGATGCTTTTGTATATTATGTGTTTGTATTGTAATTTACTTTTCATTGTATCCTTGTCTTGCATCAAAAAAAGAATAAAGAGCATGTAAGCAAGCAAGTGTATATTTAGTAATTTAGTTTTTGTTTAAAGCAATCGTAAATATAAATCAGCTCTATGTCATTGATATAGTGTAAGTTATTACCGCCTTGTTTAGCCTGGGATGTCTTGACATACCCGTTTTAATGTATGTACACTGCCATTTATAAATCGTGTATTTCTATCTCTCCTTTGTATTTAAGTTTGTATTTATACAATGAGGGCATTGTACATCTCAACTGAGGGGAAGGGAGATAGAAATGAGTGATTATTGAGTTTAATTGGTTAGATTATGTGCTGATTTTACCCAAAAAAATTTAAAAAATAGCACTTTTTGTTCATTGATGATGAAGGCCGAGTTAATGTGTCTTACATACCTACTTATTATGGAGATTATGAGGCATTAACTATATTTTATACGCAATAACTTGTGTATTTTAAATACCCCTTAACTCTTGACCCTCAGATTTTGCTTATGGGTTTGAATGCGATTAGTGACGCCTTGATTGTGGACTTAGAAAACTATTTGTTTGTTTATGTTACACCAATTATAAATGTTCCCATGTCTTATATCCTACCCTTAATCATTCTTAATCCTAACCTTTAGCTTACTCGAGTTAAGGAATTCAGCAATCACACGTGTCTCGTTCATGGATTTGGATGAGCATTGTGGCTTTGTTGATTTTTCTGGAGTATTGGTATTGGTAAAGATTGAATGACTCACCCTGTTAGCCTTTGTGTCAACCCCTTTTACTTTTTGAACAATTGCATCTAGACTCTAGTGTTGAAGATTAGTATCATTGCCAAGCTTATGATAGAATAATCGCCATGACTGAACAGTTGAGTGATCACCAAAAATGAAACACATAGATTAGTGAGAGTGTGAGTGTGATTTGTTTTTCCTTTCGTAAGGTGCTCGGATTAGCATTTTCTAGCTTAGGTAATTTTTAAATTCATGTCTTACAGGATAACTTGAGAGATATCTTTTTGAGAATGATTTAAAAAGGTCTACTTGAGGGCAAGTAGAATTCAAGTGGGAGGATATTTGATGACATCAAATAGTTAATACTTTTAGATATCAAATTCCCGTGTTTATTTCCTTGTTTTATATTAATTTAATATGAATATGATACTTAATTTGTTTATGTTACAGGTTTAGGTAGTTATGGCATTAGAACAGAAATGATGCGGAAAAATGACAAAAAGGACAAACAAAAAGAAAAACCGCATTCAGGAAGAAACTACGACGTAGCTCATATCTTTGGCTATGCCGTACTTAATCATTGCTGGAAAAAGAACACGAGTTTATGAAGAACTACGGCGTAGTTGACCCGTTGAGACTACGCTATAGTTATTATATGCCAAAGAAGGAAATCTATGTAGGAAAAACAACATCGTAGCTCGTTTCTTATAACTACGTCGTAGTTAGTATTACTACAGGGACTAATGTTGCAAAATTCCTATTAAGTTTCAAGGATTAATTGATTTACGTCAAGAATGACAAGAGACTATAGTCGTACAAATCCCAAACTTCACATTTAGTATATATTGTATTGGCTGGAAACTTAAAAGTATTATTCCCTCTTTTCGTTTTGGTACTGGGTGACACAGGAGAAATAGGGTTTTATACCCTTTGGTGCACGGCTACTGTTGTTTGACGAGAGAAAAAGACACCAGCGAGGGTGTTTGGTGATGAGGTGTAATTTTATACACTTTTTTCATTTTAGCATTTGGGAAGCATTGGAAGGGAATACATGTGACTTGGGCTCAGTTAGAGAAGAAACATGACGAAGACGCAACCTTACAAGACTTTGATGGAGCTTGGAATTTACAATGCGTGTAGACAGCGTCATAATTCCCTCTGACGTCGTCATAGCTTGAAGGCGATGACATCATAATATTTTGTGACGTCTTCATAGTAGCCGAGTTAAAGAAGCCCATAGAAGGTTTGATGGGTTGACGCCGTCGCGATTAACAAGAGACGACGGCGTGACTTATTTTCTATATTTACAAAACCTATTTTTCATGGTTTTGGAAAGGAAAAACGTAGAGTATAAGTGTAGCATCTATTGTGGTAGATTTTTAGCGTTCCCAAACCCTTTTGTACTCATTCATACTCCATGTTTAATTGAAGTGAAGTTCATTTACCCTTTTTAATCATCCAATATTTCTATGTGTTGTTTGATTAATTGTTCTTCGCTTTCAATTAACATGCTTGGCTAAATTTAATTGTGTTTGCTTATGATTGCGTGAAACCTAGTTGTTAATATTTTGTTATTCCTTCTTGTTAATGATGTGCGCGTTAGGCTTTAGAAAACTAGCTTCTTAATTGCAAAGCGAAGACGTCTAGGGAAACGCGGCTAGGTTAGAGGATACATGTGATTAGATCTTCATATCTTTCGAGTTAAGTGTTTGATTTGGTAGATACTTACACATTTCATTACGAGGGTGACGGGCAATAAAATCTGAGAAGACAACTAGGGAGTAGTGCATGATTAGTTAGTTTAATCATACGAGTTTTTCCCCAACCTTTACTTTTCTTACATTAAGAGTAGTGTAGTTAGTAGTTTAATCAAACCCCCTTCAAACCCTAGATTTACTTGCTTTCGGAAAAAATATAAAAAAACATAAAAATATTGTTCTTTCAACCCTTAGACCCGAGTGAACATACAATTCGAGCCTACCCAAACTATTCTCCTAGAGAACGATAATAACCCTCCCCCCCCCTGAGTCTTGCCTATACTACACTACAATGGTTAGGTACACTACCTAGGAGGGTTTTAAACCTTTGTGGTGCAACCCGCCGCATCAAGATTTTGGCGCCGCTGCTGGGGAATAGTCTAGGTTTCGGATTCTATCTAGCTTAGGTCTACTCACGAGATTTCTATCAAGTGAGATTTTATTTTTCTTTTTTAGTGTAGCTTTCTTTTAGTCTATCTATTTCTTTGTGTTATTTGTTTTGTAATTTCCATTTTATTATTCCATTCTTCATTATGGAGAACGCGAATCCATTATCACTACCTGGATCACTAACATCACCTATTAGTAGAAGGGTTCGAAAGCTCGACAAGCTTCTTGAATCTTTAGACAAAATTGTTCCACCCCCACTAATGAGCCTTCTTACTTAGAAGAAGAACCCGAAATTGAGTCCGTTGGAGAAAACAAATTAAGTGAAGAGTTAGAAGATTTGAGGAGAAAAAAGAAGATGACTTAGAATACTTTAACACCTTCCCTACTAGAAAAGAGTTAGAATATTATGGATGACTTTTTAAGAATCCTCAACCTTGTTGGGTTAGAGCTAAGGTTAGAAAAGGAAGCTTGGACAATATAAAGATCCCATGTATGATAGGTTATTTTCATAAGGAGCAAACATACATTGACCTAGAACCCCCAGTTAATGTAATGTCTAGGCTTCACTATAATTGGATTATAAGTAAGGGGTCAATATCAAGAGAAAAACCATCAAACCCTAGTAAGACTTGCAATTTTGTAGGAAGAGTTAGTGATATAAAAGTCTTTGTGGGCAATTTTACTTATGAATGCGACTTTATGGTTTTAGAGGATGTTAGAAGTGTCAGAGACCATTACCTAGATGGGATGATCTTGGGAAAACCATTTGCAAAACAATCTAAACTTACTTATGATCAAGAGGAAGGAACAATTATGTTTGAAAAGAATGATGAGAGAGTGACCTTTAAGATGTCTCATAAGATGGAAAGGTTTAAAAATATAGAAGATCTAAATACCGATAACATACCACCATTTTTTGTAGCAAGTAATTGAGACGGGGGAAAAGGAGAAGGTTGTGTTAATAGGCAAAGAATGACTCATTATTCAGAATGTTTGAAATTAGGACCCGAGTATGAGCGTGATGAAGGATAATTAAAACAATTAAATTTCTCAATGGAAGAAGTGATAGCATGAATGAAAAAGGAGTCACGTAGGAAGATGGACTCCGAGTCTAGCTAGAAGACTCGTTAATAAAGAAAAGCGCTTATTGGGAGGCAACACAATCTTTTATTTTACTCATTTTAGGAGTGTCGTGTGTTTTTAATTTTTATTATTTGTCTTATATGATTGAATAATGTGTAATCATATGCTTTGTTTTGTTTTTAACCTTGTCTTAATTGCAATCAAATGTATTTTACATAAAATAAGTGAAGGGGAAAATATCTAGTTTTTAAGAACCATTTCAAACATATAAAATAGATAGTTTAAGTTAAAATCGCACTTTTATGTTTTATTTGTTTGTTTTGAGTCATACGTTTTTACTAATCGTTTTTGTGGCCTATGCAGTAAATTTTTTCCAGTAAATCATTAATGGGATATGTTTGCAGAAATATTTCTAAGAAATGAAGAAATAAAATTTCACAGTGTGTGGAGACGGCGTCAGGATTAATCCTGACGGCGTCACCACTATAGCACTTAAGAACTTTCGTTTTTTTTTCAAATTTTTGAAAAGTTATTTTTGTTTAAATTTTCTTAATTTTTGATTTTCCAATTTCTGCAGAAAGTCACGATTACATTAGTACTAACATTCTATCTTTATTTCTTTCTTAGTATTTTTGTTCATGATTAATAGGGTTGTATATTATTTTCTCACCGATTTTACTCTTGGTATGGTTGCCTTTGTCTTTGATTAACAGGTTATATTAGATGAGGAGAGTCCGAAAACTCTTAGGATTTTCACTTGGACGATTCTTGGATGACGATTTAGCCAGTTTATCTTGTTTCTTCTCCGATATTAAACAAACCAGGGGAGTATTAGTTTATCTCGCATTTAATTTATTTTCCCTTTTCTCGTTTTTCAGGTACTTATAGAACATTAGGGAAAATGTTCAAAATAAGTGTAGGGGTAATAAAAGCCTTAGAAACTA
The DNA here is from genome assembly GCA_026074375.1 of Tanacetum coccineum. Lineage (NCBI taxonomy): Eukaryota > Viridiplantae > Streptophyta > Magnoliopsida > Asterales > Asteraceae > Tanacetum > Tanacetum coccineum. Next base: position 25,927 of record BQNB010027648.1, read on the forward strand.
ATCCTTCAATTGAATTTGCCTTGTTCCTAAAATGATGAGTAATATACCAAAACATAGTTTAGGACGGTAATTTTAGCCTAAATTTTAATTTTTTTATGGCATGTATATTAGTGAAACTGTATTATTAGAAGCGTCTCATGGATAGGAGTTATATTACTTGCACAAAAAACCCTACCACTCAAAAATTGCACCCTAAAAATGTGAGGTTCGCCCCTAGATCTTTAGGAATAAAAGCATTCATTTTTAATGCTTATAAGAGTGTACCAGTAGTATTTTAGATTCTAGAACCTGCTTTAGCGGTGCATCCTGAGACTGCTAGTGAGATCGCATTCGTGTGATTAGGATTTGCTAAGTGATAAGAGGCATTAGGATAACCCTTGTTTTTAGCCTTCGTTTGTTATAGTTATGATGATCTCATTACTTATATAACTACCCCCACACCCTTGCTTTGCACTCATTTTTAGTGCAAGATACCCCTAGTACACCCCTTCGAGCCTATCTTTTTCGCGGTTCTTGTAATTTTTCGGTGGATTCTGGATCATTAATGAAGAGCACTTTTTACACTCCACTAAAATGTTACACCCAAATTGCATTAGCCTTCCTTGTATGTACTCATTTTTAGTACATTATTGTTACCACATTTGTTAACCCTAGTTAATTGTTTACTTGAGTACATGGTTGCAAAGTCGAGTCTAATATTAGTGTATATAGTTTTGAGATGTTTGGGATTCATGGTAGTTTCTTATTTTATGCAGAAATGGGGAATAAAGTCAAATTATTACCCTCATACGTACTTAATATACTCCATGTTTGTTGATCCTTTGCAATTCGGGTCATTAGTTAGTTTATTTCATTGAGTAGTAAAAACTCAAGTTTAGGGGTGAAACTATAAGCCCCAAGTAATGTATATTGTATTTATATTCAGCAGATGACAGAGCAAAAGTGTATATATATATATATATATATATATATATAAAACAGAAAAAATAAAAAAAAGTAAAAAAATATGTTAGATAAGGGCTGCCATCTTGCTTATGTTTATGTCAAAGAAAAAGTCAAGAAAAGAAAAGAAAGAGTTGGATGCAGAGTTGTGTATATTTGTCCTAATTTCTTCGAGTCTTGGCTTAGCAACGCCTTTTATATGTATTCTTGTAGATAATTAGCTTGCCACCAGTCAAAATTCCCCCATATCCCCCAACCGTGTTTCCTTTACCCTACACCTAACGTTACAACTTACAACCCTTTAAAAGACCTCTTTGATAGTAATTCCTAGGTGCTTACGCCAAAGTGGTGGAGGTTTTGATCCTTTATCAAGCTTATGGTAATCTATATACTATGACAGGTAGTGAGTGTTATTTTCCCGTTTCTTATATTGTTATAATTCATTATTACACCCGAGAGAATAAGAGAATCCAAACACTTATGTGAGGTGCTAGTATATAAATTATGTGCTTTTAATTACGAGGTCTATCCGGTTGTGCCATAAACTATCTTTATCGAGTAGGTTACTTTACTATTTACTAGGTAGAAAAGCCCATTTGCTTGAGGATAAGCAAATCTCAAGTGTAGGGGTATTTGATGAGGTGTAATTTTATACACTTTTTCAGGGTCATTTAACCCCTAAAATCATGCAAATATCCCTATTTATTGTACTTAATCGTTTCTTTTTGTCATTTTAGCATTTAGGAAGCATTGGAAGGGAATACACGTGACTTGGGCTCAATTAGAGAAGAAAGCGCAAATTACAAGACATTGATGAAGCTTGGAATTTACAGTGCGTGGAGACGGCGTCGCAATTCCCTCTGACGCCGTCACAGCTTGAAATCGACGACGTCACAATCTTTGGTGACGCCGTCACAGTAGCCGAGTTAAAGAAGCCCATAGAAGGTTCGGCGGGTTAACGTCATCGCGATTAACAAGAGACGACGTCGCTACTTATTTTTTATATATTCAAACCCTATTTTTCATGTTTTTCGATAGGAAAAACATAGAGTATAAGTGTAGCAATATTGTGGTCGATTTTTAGGGTTCCCAAACCCTTTTGTACTCATTCATACTCCATGTTTAATTGAATTGAACTTCATTTACCCTTTTAATCATTCAATATGTCTATGGGTTGTTTGATTAATTGTTCTGCGCTCTCAATTAACATGTTAGTCTAAATTTAATTGTGTTTGCTTATGATTACATAAAACCTTGTTTTTAGATCTTTTGTTATTCCTTCTTGTTAATGATGTGCGGGTTAGGCTTTAGAAAACTAGCTTCTTAATTGCAAAGCGAAGACATCTAGGGAAACACGACTAGGTTAGAGGATACCTGTGATTAGATCTTCATATCTAGATCACCTTTAGGTGGATTCCGAGTTAAGTGTTTGATTTATTAGATACTTACACATTCCATTACGGGGGTGACGAGCAATAAAATCTGGGAAGACAACTAGGGAGTAGTGCATGATTAGGTAAACACGTTAGTTTAATCATAAGAGTTTTCCCCAACCTTTACTTGTATAAATTTGGAGTAGTGTAGTTAGTAGTTTAATTAAACCCCCTTCAAACACTAGATTTACTTACTTTCTAAAAAAATATAAAAAACCCAAAAATAATCTTCATTCAACCCTTAGACCCGAGTGAACATACAATTCGAGCCTACCCAAACTATTCCTCTAGAGAACGATAATAACCCCCCGAGTCTTACCTATACTACACTACAACGGTTAGGTACACTGCCTAGGAGGGTTGTAAAACTTTTATGGTGCAACCCGCCACATCATTTGGTTCGACATAAGGAGAAGACACTAAGCTCATCAATGTATTTTAGTTCGATTATCAATGTTTATGTTCTTAATTACTTTCATTACAGATCATGATTTTGATTGTCTGAACATAATATTTGGCTAAGTATTCCATGTGTTTCTCTTTTTATCATTGTGATTTAATTTTTTGGATTAATTATTGCTTTATTGGGATACATATTTGGCTGTCATATTTTAATCATAAGTGTGAGATAATACTTGTTAGAGACCACTAATAGGTGTTTAAATGTCAAATATGATACTCGTGTACCATTACCAGTGGGGCAAAATCTCGGTTACTATGACTAGTGTGGTCGGGATTCCGCAAAATAAGTTAGGATAAGATGACCATTCAATCCTAGCTTTCCCAACTAAAAGAATAAATTAAATCATTGTGTTAATTAAGGAGTAACTCGGATAGGACACTTTCTTTCCCTTGTTTGCATTTTGAACTTTTCAATTAAGTTTCCACTCTATCAATTCAAACGTGATAATTCATATTGCTTTCTAGTTTAAAAGTAGATTACCTCTAGTTAGAAACCCTACACATAGCTCTTTGGGTCGACCTCAAACTTACCTTAAGTACACTACACACGACCGAGTACACTCATCGTTAATGTGTATGTAGATCTTAGGTAGTTTACAGTTCATAAATTTAAAACCTGATCTATTAAAAGAAAATACGCATCAAGTTTTTGAATGTATTTTCTAAGAGAACTCATGAAGAGGAGGTCGAACTACTTATAGCTAAAGACACTCAGTCATGAGTCCTCTTCATGAGTTATGTATGGGTCATCCTCTTGTTCCTTCAAACGCCTTAAAAATGGGACAGGTGGTACGTACGGATTGACAATAGGTAAATCACGAGGTACCGACTCCTTCTTGACTTCCCTAGCCTTTTCCATATTCGCCTTGACTTTTACAACCATATTACCTTCATTTGTCAGGATTGATGATGCGGTCGTTGTAACACATCAGGTTTTACAACTCCCTGGGCAGAGTACCTAATCTTTGCAGTGTAGTATAACAAGGACTCGAGGGTTGTTATCGTTCTCTAGGGGAATAACGTCTGAAGGGTCGAACTAAACTAACTAAGATCTAAGAGGTTGAGAGATGATTATTTTTGTATTTTTATATTTTTATGAAAGCAATTAAAATTTAGGTTTTAAAAGATGGGTTTTGGTTTTTAAACAAAACTAATTTTGGTGGAAATTTATATGGTAAATGAACGTATTTAGTTAATCATGCACTACTCCTTAGTTTGCTTCTCTTAATCCTATTGTTTTGTCACACTTGTGATGATCTGTGTAAGTATTTCCTAGGTCATGAACAGATTACACGAATCTGCCATCTATGTAATATTCGTTAAGGAAACGCACATGTAAGATAGTATGAAGACTATTACAAGGCCCTTAAGAGTACATTACATGCATTAAAACACTTAAGAGGGATCAACCATATTAGGGGTAAGGTAGTATGAAGATTGTTACCGATGGTATCCTTTCTACACACTTGCGTTTCCCTAGACGTCTATGCTAATGTAATATTTTATAGCTGGTTTTCTAGAGCCTAACGCGCACATCAATCACAAGAAGCAATATTAAAAGGATCTACAAACTAAGTTTCATGCAATCATAAGTAAATACTAATGGATCTAGCCTAGCATGTTAAATAGAAGCGAAGAACAAGAATCAACCAAACAACACATAGACATATTGAATGACTAAAGGATAAATGACTTCACTTGATTAAAACATGTGTTCAAGGCTGATACAAGAGGGTTTTTAGGCCCTAAGAATGGCCTAAAAGCTGCTACACTCAAACTATAATATTTAGGGTTCGTGTCCCAAAAGTTGCACACTAAAACCCTAAAAATGTAGGTATTATATATAGGAAAATTTGAAGCCTGACCGCGTCGACAAATCCTGACGCGTTGCTTACGCTGAATCTCTTAGGGTTTCTTTTGGGCGGTTACGTTCTTACGCCGTCACTGTAAACTTCTGATGTTTGGGGGGGGTCGATTTGTAAAGTTCTGACGGCGTCGATAGAAATTGTCGATGGCCGTCTCCAGGCTTGTACGCGCTTATTCTTAAAAACCACTTCGTGTAAAGTTGTAATCTTGTCCCGTTCTTCCTATATTGAGTCCAAGTCATGTGTATTTCCTCCAAAAGCTTCCTAAATGCTAAAAACACAAAAAGGAATGATTAAGCACATATTTTGAGTATATTTGCATGATTTAGTGGGTTAAATGACCCCAAAAAAGTGTATAAAATGACACCTTATCAAATACCCCTACATTGGGGATTTACTTATCCTCAAGCAAATGGGCTTTTCTACCTAGATTAAAATAGCAATATTGGGGGCATTTAACCTTATCTTCAAGATAGTTTTATGGCACAACCTATTAGTGCTTTTCCATGAATCATACAAATGTTTTTCAAGCATCGGTGGTTTATTGTCACCACCTGAGAGAAGTAATTTATCAGCAAGAGTCGTCATTGATAACGTGGTATCAAAAATATTACTAATTGATCGATCGGTGGTAGAAAGAAATTGTGTTTGAATGTGTGGTTGTTGAGTCTTGAAATAATTCTTGAAACTACACAGGATTTTACAATTCTCAACAAAACTGGGAAAACAAGTTAATGTTTCACGGGATTTTATAAGTCAAAGAAATAACCGTATAATTTAGAAATTTGAGTTGATAGGTTTTAATTGGAAAGTGACTAGTTCGGTTCTCAAACAACTTAATTGGTTCGGTTGTCAAAGAAGTTGGTTTCGTTCGGTTCCAATGAGTCTTGTTTAGTTCGGTTCCAATGAATAAAAACTAGTTCGGTTCTCTCCTTCAGTAAACTAGTTCGGTTCCAATTAACTAAACTAGTTCAGTTCACTCGTTCGGTTCACTCGTTCGGTTAACTAGTTTGGTTAACTAGTTTGGTGCAATTAGCTAAACTGGTTTGGTTCACTCGTTCGGTTAACTAGTTCGGTTAACTAGTTCGATTGTCAAAGGAGTAAACTAGTTCGGTTCAAACTAATGACAACTCGTTCGGTTCCAACTAAAATCAACTCGTTCGGTTCCAACTACAGAAAACTAGTTCGGTTCAAACTAAAATCAACTAGTTCAGTTCCAACTAATAACAACATGTTCGGTTCCAACTAAAACAACTCGTTCGGTTACATCTAAAATAACTCATTCGGTTACAACTAAAATCAACTAGATCGGTCCATTGGTTTGGTTAACTCGTTCGATCTTCTAGTTCGGTTCCAACAGACAAGACTAGTTCGGTTGTAACTAAGACGAAACCCAAATTTTCAAAACTCAAAAAGACATATTTTTGATTGGTTTTTTTGCAAAAAATCTTGTACAACTAGTGTTACTAACCCTATAGGAACAAGAAAAATGACAACTTTAAGGTTTTTAAGCCGAAAAATTTTAAATCAAAATTTTGTTCTTTGTAAAGGTTTTGAACACAAATAAAAAAACAAACACAAAAACTAAACACACCACTCCATGGCTCTGATACCAATTGAAGAATACTAGTAATCTTTAATGATATGCAAGAACTAGATAGGTGATATGCAAGAACTAGAGAGGTAAGTAAAGTTTCTAGAGAGAGAAAGATGATAATGAATATTATGTGTGTGAAATATGAAATGAAAACAACCAACCACCCTCTCCAAGGCATGAAGAGGGTATATATACTACATAACAAGGCCGACCATGGGACTTAACGGGCTTTCATGGGCCTTGGGCCAGACTAGCTTACTAGACTAATCATATAACAAACTACGGGCTAAGACTATTACAACTTAGAAGTGATCGATACTTCTCTTGTTTCCAACAGGTACCATTCTTTTATGCTGTTTGTGGTACAGATACCCACGAGTTACCATTCTCTATGACCTCTCATAGAGCATAGTCTTGTACCTAGAAGTATTGCTTGATACTTATCACCCACATCTCATACTCACCAAGTTTAAGTATGGGTAGCTTAGCAGTAGTATTACTCTGTGCAGATTCAAATTCCATAACTTCTAGATCAAAGTTTTAGAACACAAGGCTCTGATACCACTTGTTGATCCCAACTAGATCTTGCAAACCTTGTTATAGGGTTAGTTGTATTGAATAGATTCACGACAACTATGCTAGAAACTTTGTTGATACTAAAGAGTATGCGGAATCTACTCTTTAATGCTTAGAAGAATATCAATGTAATAGTAAACTGTAATGCAGTAGAATGAATGAACAATGAATATAACCAAAAAGCTTCAATATTATTATGATGAATAATACGAGTACTTTGTCTAGTACTAGGGTTTACAACCTTGAAGCTATGAATATGTCTATCGTGGTGTGTTTACAACCATAACCTAGGATCTCCTTTTATACACCAAGAAGTTCTTTACAAGATAACTACAAATCTTCTAAACTTCTATAAGATATCAACATATCTTCTAATTATATAGGATATACATTGAATCATTCCATATATATCATAAAACACGCTTTTATCTCTTTAACAGTTGTAATCTTCATGTTGTAGTACAAAATCCTCCAGCAGTACTAAGTTTAGTACTGGCAGTACTAACTGTCTTCTGGCAGTACTAACTGGTTAGTACTGTTAGTTATATCTTGAGCAGTACTAAGTTCTTGAACTAGAAGTAGTAACTTGTGAAGATTTATTTCCAACAATCCTCTCCTAAACTTGTGATTTACCTTCAAATCTCAAGTTTCTTTTGAATCAAAACTTCTAGTCTACTCAGCTGAGGATGCTTCCAAACACCTTACTGGCTTGGCATGTTTGCTATTATGTTGATTTTCTGTAAGAGCTCATCTACCATATCAGAATATTGATCCACTCTTAGCTTGTTACACAGCATCAAAGTTGCAAGTGCTTTTGTCAGAGGATAATCCTTCTTAACCAGCATGTAAATATCATGTCCTCTTTCTGTAGACACATGATGAACACCACATGTATCATATAACCACCATTTCAAAGGATCATGCATATATCTTTGCAGCTTCCAGAGAGTATCATTGTCATCTGGTTCAAATAACCTTTTCAACTCTACCCAAAGTTCTCTTGCTTTGTCTTCAGTGGGTTCTGTTGTTCTGAATCTTTCCTTAACCAAATTCCAAAGCTTATCCAGGTCATCTCTATCAAATTTCTTCAACATATCATCAAAAGTTTGATAAGCTTCTGTATGTCCTCCAACTCTGATAATCTTCTATTATTTTCTTGTGTCTTTAGAGTAAATCTCCCAGTCAATAATTGGATATTTAACCTGTAAAGCTTCCACATAAACCTCTTCTACTGGAATTACCATTATCATCTGATGTAGCTGTTCTTGAGACAGTTCTTCTACTTTTGGTTCTTCACCTGTTTGTTCTTGAACTAACCCTAAAGCTTCTTCAGTCCTTTGTCTTTTAGCAGGTTCTTTTACAACATCTTGACCTGCTTTTTTAGTCTTTGAACTTCCAACTCAGAATCCATAGGCACAAAAGATTGATTTTAAACCTTCACTCATGATCCATTAGTAATTAAGCCTAGACATTACATTAATTGGTGAATCTAAATCAATGTAAGCTTGTTCCTTGAGGAATTGACCAACCATGCATGAGATTTTTATGTTATTTAGATTTCCTGTTTTTACCTTAGCACTAACCCAAGGAGGTCGAGGATTTTTGAAAAGCCACTCGTGTTAACCTAAATCTTTTATGGTGGGGAAGGTGTTGAAGTATTTCGGGTCGTCCTCCTCTTACTCTTCAGTTACTTCTTCTGATTCTTCACCTTCCTCTTCAACTTCTTCTACCTCCTTTGTTTCTCCACACTTCTATCATCCGGATCATTTTGTTTTATGTCTTGTGACTCGTCCTCTTTAATTACTGGTTTAGAACTGTCTAATCCTTCTTCTGTCTCTTTCTCACCCTCAACAGTTATGTCACGGCCATTGTCCTTAGCCGCATCAGATTCTATGGTACCCGCCTCTCGAAATTCGTCGTCTTTTCTTATAACGGTAATTGTGTTGACGAAATAGACGTGCTTGGGGGAGGAGGAGCTCTTATTTTGTTCTCCTGGCGATGATTGAGATTGGTATTTTGGAGAGAGTAATTTTGATGAACTTTTAATTCCCTTGCGTAGAGGCGCGTCACTTTCGGGGTGGTAAACGGATACGGTATTTACGCGAGCCATGGAGTCTCCTGCATTACCATGAGTGGGTGCGCTATCGAATTTTTTAGAAACGACCTTCCATAAAGTATTGATTTTGTTGATCACATCATCTTGTTGCTACTTAAGTTGGGTCCCAAGACTAGACAATCTTTTCTCTGGATGAGAATCAAAATCACTTAGCATCCTCTCAAGTTTTGTTTGGTATTAGAGGAGTAAGTGGAAAATGAGCCATTTTGCGGGCTTGTGAAGGTTTGAGTTCATGCCCAATTAAAGTTTGGTTTATCCTTTCAAGCATTAGTGGCTTCGTTAAAGTTTCTTGGTCCTTGGTTTGTAGTGAACTACTTACCTCCTACTTCATTATTACGCGAGAATGCGTATTGAACAAAAGCTTGCTCGGGATTTTCCATAAAATATTGAGTGTCATGGGGACCACTACAAATCTCACATGAAGAAGTGATTTTGTTCACTTGAACGGATGATTTAGAAGCAAGGTGAGCTTCCATCAAGGTGTTGGACTTGATTTTTGAGCTCAATGAGACGACAGTCGGATGTACTCGGGACATCTTGAGGCAAAGAGATTGCCTTGAGCGGTTTAGTGAAGTCTCTTGGGTCATTCCAACTTTCGTTGTCATAGAGGGAGAGGTCCTCTAATAATGCCCATGATTCTTTGGCATTTTTGTCACGTAGCTTACCACCAGCTGCTTGGTCGATGGTTCACCTTGTGGCAGAATTGACATGGTCATAAAAGATTTAGACTTAGAGCCAAAGATCGATGCCATGATGAGGGACTTTTTGTAGTAAGTCCTTAAAACGAGTCCATACTTCAGAGAGAGATTCACTCTAATGTTGTTGGAACATCAAGATATCATTCCGGAGTTTAGCGGTCCTTCCCGGTGGAAAGAATTAAGCAAGGAAACAAGTAGTAAGATCCTCCCAAGTAGAGATGGATCATGCTGGAAGACGTTCAATCTAATTGCTAGCTTGATCGCGAAGGGAAAATTAAAATAAACGCAGACGTGTCCTTTCCCTATTTGTAACATCAAGGTCAAGTGAGTCCACAAGTTTTAGAAAATCCTTAAGATGTTGATTTGGATCCTCAGACCAAAGTCTGTAGAAAGAGCATCCGTTTTGCACCAACTGGATGGTGTCGGATCGCAGAGGCACCACATTGTTCCCATCGGGGAGCTCAATGGTGTTTCGATAGCCCTCGTGGCTAGGTCTGGAGTAATCTCTAAGAGTACGAATAGGATTTTCATTTTCCATAGAGGTTAACGAAAAAGATTTACGAAACAAATAACACAAAGAAAAGATGGACTAAAGAAAGCTAATTGACAAAAATTAAAATCTTACTTGATAGGAATCAAGCGAGTAGATCTAAGATCGATAGAGTCCGATCCTATACTATTCCCTACGCAGCGGCACCAAAAACTTGATGTGGTCGTTGTAACACACCAGGTTTTACAACTCCCTAGGTAGAGTACCTAATCGTTGCAGTGTAGTATAGCAAGGACTCGGGGGTTGTTATCGTTCTCTAGGGGAATAGCATACGAAGGGTCGAACTAAACCTAACTAAGATCTAAGAGGTTGAGAGAAGATTATTTTTGTATTTTTTTATTTTTATGAAAGCAATTAAAATTTAGGTTTTAAGAGGTGGGTTTTGGTTTTTAAACTAATTAAACTAAACTAATTTTGGTGGAAACTTATATTGTAAATGAACATATTTACTTAATCATACACTACTACTTAGTTTGCTTCTCCTAATCCTATTGCTTTGTCATACTTGTGATGATCTGTGTAATTATTTCTTAGGTCATGAACAGATTACACGAATCCACCGCTATGTAATATTCCCTTAAGGCAATGAACAGGTAAGGTAGTATGAAGACTATTACAAGGCCCCTAAGAGTACATTACATGCATTAAAACACTTAAGAGGGATCAACCGTATTAGGGGTAAGGTAGTATGAATACTGTTACCGATGGTATCCTTTCGACACACTCACGTTTCCCTAGACGTCTATGCTAATGTAACATTTTATAGCTAGTTTTCTGAGCCTAACACGCACATCCATCACAAGAAGCAATATTAAAAGGATCTACAAACTAAGTTTCATGCAATCATAAGTAAATACTAATTAATCTAGCCTAGCATGTTAAATATAAGCAAAGAACAAGAATCAACCAAACAACACATAGATATATTGAATGATTAAAGGATAAATGACTTCCCTTGATTAAAACATGTGTTCAAGGCTGATACAAGAGGGTTTTTAGGCCCTAAGAACGGCCTAAAAGCTGCTACACTCAAACTATAATATTTAGGGTTCGTGTCCCAAAAGTTGCACACTAAAACCCTAAAAATGTAGGTATATATAGGAATTAAGTCACAACGGCGTCGCCAAAATCCTGATGCCGTCGCTTTGCCGAATCTTGTTAGGGTTTCTTTGAGGCGTTTACGTTCTGACGTCATCACATAACTTCTGACGCCGTCGCTTGTAAGTTCTGACGACGTCGCTAGAAATTGTGACGCCGTCTCCAGGCACTATACCCGCATTCTTGAAACCACTTCGTGTAAAGTTGTAATCTTGTCTCGTTTTCCCATTTTGAGTCCAAGTCACGTGTATTTCCTCCAAGAGCTTCCCAAATTCTAAAAACACAAAAAGGAACAATTAAGCACATATTTTAGGTATATTTACATGATTTAGGGGGTTAAATGATCCCGAAAAGGTGTATAAAATGACACCTCATCAATTGCCTATGTTTTCTCTTAATTTCCTAGTCCGTTCATCATTTGCGGCTTGCTCCTTAATTGATTCTTCATAGTATTTGTTGGTTGTTTCCTCCAAGAATCCTATATACTTAACATGTTCAACAGTCTTTCTTTCATTTATGAGAGGACATTCTTAGGTTAGATGTGTCCCTTTATAAATCTTGCAACTTACAGGAATAGTATGAATATTCTCTTTAAACTTCAGCATATCATACTCAAGGCAATCAAGTTTGTTGGTAACAACACCAATGACATCTGAGCTATCGTTGCTTCCTTCCTAAGTGGATGCTCCATCATACCAATTATGTGAATGGTCTGCCATGACTTGTATTGATTTAAGGGCTTGAGCTGATGGCATCATAGGGATTAACCCTTGAGAGTCGAGCATTTTGCGAGAAGGGATGTATAAACCTTTGTAGAAAATATGAACCTTCTTTTGACTATTCAGATCGTGCTGCGGACATCTGTATAGTAGATCATTGTACCTTTCCCAAGCTTGATACAGTGTCTCGTCCATCCCTTGTTTGAAATTCTGAATCCCTTCTAATTTTCTTGTAGTTTTAAACGGAGGACAATATTTCCAAATAAATACTTTCTCTAGAAGATCAAGTGTAGTGATTGACCCTGCTGGAAGCATGTTCTTCCATCTTCTAGTTGCCCCGTGTAATAGGAAACACTCTAAGCATAATTGCGTCGTGAGTGACGCCAGGAATGTGGAAAAGATCTACGATCTCTAATACCTTTCGCACATATTCGTGGGCATCTTCATCTTTAGTACCCGCGAAAAGGTTTCGTCTTAATTCTTTCATAAACTGGTTTTTGATCTCATAGTCGACGTCATTTCTAATCTCGGGTTTCACCACGCCCGATCTATTGTTATCTCGAATAAAAGCCATGTATTGTTCCATGATGAGCGTGTTGATATCAATATCACCCATATTATTTTCCTGAAACTCAACACAAAAAATCAGTAGAATTTGCTCACAAAAGTAAAACAAAAATAACACGATGTTTGAAAAATACTGGAATACAAATATAAACTAAATATATACAAAAATTCGAATTCAAAACCTATTTAGCTCTCCGGAAACGGCGCCAAAAACTTGATGCGTGATTTAGGTTTAAATTATTTTACCAAATTTTAAATTTATAAAACTCGACTACCTGTGGTGTACAACGCACTAACGGGCAGAGAACCTGGTCATGTGTAGTGTAGGATTGGTAAATCCGAGGCGTTCCCAAGAGCTAATAGGCGGTCTAAAATCTGAGTTTAAAGGTTGTCACGTTTTAAAAGTTGTTTTGATGATTAAATTGCAAGAAAATAAATAACATGAATTAAATTGGTTTTACTAATCAAGGGAAGAAAATATGCTAACCTAGTTATTTTTTTATGAGTTAACTCTAAGGTGCAATGTTTTTAAATTCGTTAGGCTCGAAACCGCATTCTCGCCTAACCTATGATCCCTGAGTGGAATGAACTCGCGAAGGAAATTGATCTATTCTCAGTTCGTAGTGGTTAAGAATTCCAACTAACCTATAAGAAATGTTTTTCTATTAACATGACTCGCACTCCTAACCATGTATATATTACTGAGTGATCGCCTATATCATAGGTCGAACAACTACTAGGATTGATCATCCGCAATCAATCATGCATTCTAGGGTTAAGAGAATAACTTAATACCTAACACACACTCAGAAAAGAACACGTGGATCTACAAGCATACTACACAAATTATCCAGGAGAACAATTTAATAAACAGAAGAGCTAACAACTCATAATAATCATAACAAAGTTAACACAAACGTAATTAGCCGATCATACTGTAAATTACACAAACAGTAATGAATAAAACATTGATCAAACTAAACATAATGTTTGATACAGATTGCTTGATGTTGAACTAATAACGAGGATGATTGTATGTGAATTCTCCCTTGAAAAGTAGTGGATGATGGTTGGAAAATGATTTGGGATGGTGCCCTAGTCGTCCCCTGGGATGGGAGGAAGAATGATCATGAATTATGTAGAATTCGGCCTCTATTTATAGTTTTCGAACAAGCTACGGCGTAGTTGTAAGTGCAGAACTACCCCGTAGTTTTTCCTATGCAAATTACATCTTTAGCCCACAATAACTACGACGTAGTTTTATAACTATGTCGTAGTTTTTATAACTATGGCGTAGTTTTATAACTATGTTGTAGTTTTATAACTATGTCATAGTTTTATCTTAGCAGCAATGTGATTGGCTCTTTGAAACGTTATCGACATGCACGTGTTTGGCCCCCTCTTCGTTCTTCCTATTTTTACTATTATTCCTTAATAGCAAACTTCATAATAAATTCACACTTTTAGTCCTTCATCGTTCTTGATACTTTATATATAGTCCTTTTTGTCATTTTTCGCATCTTTTCCGTTCTAATGCCTTAATTACCTGAACCTGTAACATGAACGAATTAAGTACCAGATTCATATAAAAATCATATAAAACAAGGCAATAAACCTGAGAATTTGATATAGAAAAGTATCAACTATTTGATGTCGTCAGGGGTGTGTAAAGTAAGAAAAGGGGAAATATATATATTAAACGGGTTTTCTCGAAAGTCTTTTTTAAAAAGTATGAAAATTCAGAAAGTGCACTTTTTAAGCATTTGGTGAAAAAGTGTATACAATGGAGCCATTTCATCAAGTTTAAAAAGAATTCACTTAGTTCTTTATCAGTATTTATTTACTTGTGTAATTTTTTTACTTTTTTCCAAAAGTCAATAATATTGAAACATATTTAACATAGTAGAAGAAAGAAAACTAATACATACAGTTTTAGATCCATGCATCAACTAAGCTAAACAAATACTCGTGCATAGTAGTGACAATGTATAATAGCGTCAATTAGTGTGTGTATATATATGGGTGTGGTCTTGTGTATTAGAATTGGTAAAATCCGTATTGAAAGGCTCATTGATTTCTTGATTATCATTGATAACAACTATCCTATATATATGATACAAAAGATTATTCTAGAATAATGACCATGGGCTTGGGCCTAATACAAATTAATAACTAATAAATGTTGATTAATGACTTGACTTTGAATATTGACTTGACTGTTAATAAATGTTGATTGATGACTTGACTGCTAATATAATATTGTGGTTCTCGGGTACTGTACCAAGTGTTAAATGTATTGGTCGAATTCTGTTTGTTCATGTTACTGAAACTCCAATGTAAAGCAAAATATGCATCTATTATTACATTAAGTTATAAAATATTGTTTTAGTTAACGATTCGAGATAAATACAACCCCGCGCTCCGCAGCGAAGCGCGGGTTACAAACCTCGTTGATTTGAAAAACAAGGCATGTAGTATGACCAAGTAAAATACACAAGAAGACAAAATAAATAACTTGCAAATTAAGTAAAAGGACTTACAATCATAGGTATGGTGGCTTAAGCCACAAAACGAAACGGGCCCCACAGCCTGTCACATCAGCATCTCGCTCCTACTCAAAAATACCCATTCACTCATAACACACATATACCTCTACATTTGGGCCCCGCCACTCACACACAAACACATTAATAATAATAATAATAAACTTTTTTTTACTTTACCTTCGCCACCCCCGTGGCGAGATACCAAAAAAATTGCTTGTGGCTAGCTACCATGGTGTGGTGAAGAGGCTGTGAAGATGAGAGAAAAAATGCCACGTAGACGTGACGAGCTTACCTCTTCACCACACCCCTTACTCTAAGTAACTACTACTTAAAGCAAAAACTGATTAAGAACTCAATAATTAACGAAAAGTAGTAATATTAAAATACTAGACAATTTCAACCCAGCCGATTCAAAATTAGCTCCCGCCACAACGCGCAGGTTAAATTCCAACTTGTTTATATAATGAAGTGTTTTGGAGGTAGTAACAATAATCAGAGGCAAATCTATCTATATATTCCAATATACAGAAGTTTAAAAAGACAATGAATACCTCTTTAAAAAAGAATGCTAATTTTTTAGTGTCTAAATTGATAATTTTACCTACAAACCTTCTAAAAGAAGCCTTTTATTTTTTATTAACAATTTGAATTAACCATTAATTTAGGAAAGAATATATTCTTAGTCAAATCTTATGAGGAAAGCCTCACTATTTTCGGTATGATACGACCTTCATCAGTTTTACCCGGCCTTTTCAAATACCTAAACATGACCAACTAATACGATTCATTCCAAAAACCTCAACCCAATGTGAGTCATAAACCCTAATGCTTGATCATCATCAGAAATTCTAACAAGAAACAATCTGATGTTTTCAGTTTCGAGATTTGCAGCTTTAACACGTCGATCAATAAAGATTAATTTAGTCATCATCAATACTTCAAGCCGGATCATATTCAGAGAAAGGATATTGTTTTCTCAATTAAAAAAGTAAGATTAATATAGTAAATGCAGGTGGCATGGCTGAAGAATGAGCTGTGCAAAGTACTAGAGGAAAAAGATATGCAATACTCAGGTAAATACTTTTTTCATCCCGATAAATTTCAATACTTAGGCTAGGTGAATATTATACGTTT
>BQNB010027648.1:44509-57433 GCA_026074375.1 Tanacetum coccineum
AATAAAATATTCGCAATAAAGATTAAAGTAAGCGGCAAAAAGCAATATTGAATTGGCTATGCAAAAAAGAAAATTTTAGATTTTTTTTTTGGTAGTGGATGTTTGAGGCTCTGATTACCATATTAGAATTGGTAAAATCCGCATTGGAAGGCTCATTGATTTCTTGATTATCATTAATAACAGCTATCCTATATATATGATACAAGAGATTATTCTAGAATAATGACCATGGCTTGGGCCTAATACAAATTAATAACTAATAAATGTTGATTAATGACTTGACTTTGAATATTGACTTGACTGTTAATAAATGTTGATTGATGACTTGACTTTGAATATTGAATGTTGATTTGACTGCTAATATTATAATTGGTAAAATCCGCATTGGAAGGCTCATTGATTTCTTGATTATCATTGATAACAGCTATCCTATATATATGATACAAGAGATTATTCTAGAATAATGACCATGAGCTTGGACCTAATACAAATTAATAACTAATAAATGTTGATTAATGACTTGACTTTAAATATTGACTTAACTGTTAATAAATGTTGATTGATGACTTGACTTTGAATATTGAATGTTAAGTTGACTGCTAATATTGTGAGGTAAGTTAGAGTGAAAAAAGTTACTCGTAATAGTTTAAATTAATATTTAGAAATTAAATATTTAATATATTGCATTGATTTTTATAAAAAAAATGATATTTTAATCTGATAATATAGTGACAAAAATTGAATTCTAGTAAGGTTGTGATTCCCAAATATGAAACTGAGCTCCATTATATAATTTCTTACCTACTTGACTCGGGTTTATTTTGTGGTGTTGATTTTCTTGCACTAAGAATATTATTGCCAATTGTTTGGTTAAAACCATTCAACACTTCATGAGGTCAAAACAAACCTATTCTTCAATCTTCACCACTAGGTTTAAATCTCTAAAGTTTATATACGGAATTAATTTAGAATTCGGTAAAAGTCTATTGGACGTTTTGACAATGGCCATATAACTACCAATTAACTAATGCAATTTTTTTTACGTCTACCATCCTAAGCGTTTGATACAAATATGAAACCAAAAGAGTATATGAGTTACTTGAACTAAAACTACTTAGTAGTAGAAAGCCTACACAAATTGACAGATATATAAATATCCAAATCATTTCCAAAAGAACAAGAAGATTTTTTTTATGTATATATGTATATGATTTCTATATGCGTGTTAGTGTGTATGTCATAGGTTCATGAATGTATATAGATATGTAGTTATCCTTGCGTATCTTAAAAAACAGGACATTGCAATCCAACCAATATATAGATTATTTTATGGTAAATATTGGTAGAAAATGAATGTTAAGAAAAATTGTCTCCATCTTGATCTTGATGGTTTCATTTTATAACTTAAATCCATGTTTGCCTTACACTTGGAGCAACACCCATATACCAACTTTAGTTTTGACTTTTTTAAGATAACAGTATATGAATAAGGGTTTTTCTATCTTGTGCCTCAGGGGCATATGATAAGAACACCAAAAGTACATTGGGTCCTACAGAAAAGTACATAGGGATCCGCAAAATGTGATTCCCTGTGTACTTTTCCGTGGGACCATGTGTACTTTTTATGTACTTTTTGTGGTCTTACTATGTGCTCCTAGGGCACAAGATAGAAAAACCCTATGAATAATGTTAATTAATCATTGCATCATATAAAATAAAATGAAACATTGAATAATAAATACCCTTGTATAGTGTTGTAAATGAACTAAACGTTCAATGAACATTTCATGAATCGTCCGGTAAAAAGTTCGTTTATGTTCGTTTATTTATTAAATAAACGAACATGAACATCATTTTACGTTCGTTTAGTTAAATAAACGAACATGAACAAAAGTTTTGTACGTTCGTTTATGTTCATGAACGTCCGATTATGCGTTCATTAACGTTCGCTTATGTTCATTTATTTGTTTATGTTCGTATATGATATCTTTTAAAACTGGTATGTTTAAACAAAATAACACTTATAAAACAAAATATTATGCATAATTTGATAAATTTAATGTTTTTTCCTACGTTTATTTATGTTCGATCGTTTATGTTCGTTTAAGGTTCGTTTAGTTTCTTAATGAAGAAACATAAACGAACACGAACAACTCATTTTCTTAATAAACGAACATGAACAAAAAAATCCGTCCGTTTAAGTGTTCATGTTTGTTTATTTGTCTGGTTAAAATTAAATGAACGAACATGAACAAAGCCCCGTTCATGTTCGTCCGGTTCGTTTACAGCCCTACCCTCTCTGCAAAAACGACTACATTTCATCATTGGGTATGCAATTATTGATTTTTCTTTAAAATCCTAAATATACTCAAACATAATCATGGTTGGGAATATATCGTAGTATGGCCGAGTATGCTTATATTCTCATCCATCTTTTCAATCTTGACATTTCTTCCAGAAAAGAACTGTACACACAAACGTCAACTATGTATGTTAGTATTCGACTATTTGAATTGACTATTGCATTTCTAGGTTTTGTTCAATATAATACAGCGGAATTTATTTACCTTTAAACTCAAGTGAAAAAGGAAAGTAAAATGCATACGACATGCATACATGTAAAATCTATATTAATCTGACGGTAGCATAGTGGCATTAGACATGCATAATAAAGCAGATCTTAGAGGTTCAATATGTACGTGTTATTATAATCACAATGTTATAAGACTTACTTTTCTTATGTTGGCAATGCAACAGTCGATAGAGGCCGCCAAAAGATCAGTTTCTCTTTAGAATGATTCAATATTCACTTGTCGAAATTTAAACAGATTTAACATGTATAAAAAAAACTTACGTTGTCATATTTTTTAAAAAATTCAAACCAACTAACCTATTGTATAAATTAAGGATCTTAATCCAAAAATTAAACTAAGGAAAGAAGAGAAGTGTTTAGTTGTGTCTAGCAAAAGTGGTGAAAGCTGAGTTTATCATCAAGTGTTAAATTAGGAGGTTTAACCTTTAACTGCTAAGATTATATATTTGTTTGAGGATAACTATAGCTTTTGAACTTTAATTTGAAAGCTTCATCTAAAAATATTTATAAAAAAAAACCTTAGGGTATGTTTGGTAGACACTTTTTAAGAACATTTTTGAACAATTAGCATTTATCATTTAGCATTATAATTACAAAGCTCGTTTGAAAGAAAGCAGTTAGCATTTATAAAAACGATAATTTCTCAATGTTCTTTGAATTAACATTTAGCATTACGTTATTTTACACATTCAAATTACAGTTACAGCTATTCTAACAAACACTTTTATAAATTAAATTGTTACTGCTAACTGCTTACTGTTAACTACTACCGCTAGTTTCAACAAACACACCCTAAGAGGGAGGGGTATGGTGGCGAGGGAGCTCGCCACTTTCTACGTGGCTTCGCCACTTCCCTCGTCACCACACCAACCGAGCTCGCCACCGGCCAAAAACACAACCATTCGTCATCCATACGACGAAACTAGAAGACAAAATCAAATATATTAAACCGTTTGAAACCAACGGATACATTTCAAAATTTAAAAAAATTAAGTTTTTTATACCCATTTTTCCCTATAAATAACACCCCATTTTACCAATTTAACACACACTTCTCTACAACAATATTATTATTCTCTAAACATATAATCTTCTTCTCCAAAAAAAAATGTCTCAACCACCAAATGAACAAAACCCGGGTTTTTTTACCCATCTTCTTCAATCCAACCAATACTCATCTTGGCCAAACCAATCGAATCCGTCTACCCCAAGTTCCCAACACTCAAAATCGTGGCAACCGTTTCCCCCTTATGGAACGCAAATGTCACCGCCCGAACATGCTTATCAATCACCATTGGCGTATCATCAAAATCAACAATACGGGTTCCAAGGTTACACGAATCTAAGAAATACGCAATCATACTTTTTTCCACAACAATCATCACAACCGCCATTTTTTTCACAACAATCATCACAACCACAAAGTTTTCCACAACACTCATCACAACCACAATTCAAAATACCCCAAGCCCAAGAACCCCGTGAACCTAAGCGAAAACAAAAAAGGATGGGGAAACAACCAGTTATCGAATTGGACGAGGGCGATAAAAATGAAGATATGGAAACAAGGCGACTCAATATCCGTTGGAATAACAAAGAAGAAATCTTGCTAGCCGAGGCTTGGATCGAGCACTCGCAGGACGCGAATATCGGAAAAGACCAACGGGATGAAATCTATTGAAACAAGATTTTTGAAGATTTCCACGACCGAACAACAGGTCTGGCGCGTACCAAAAATATGTTGACGGGGAAATGGACCCGAATGCATGGTGATTGCCAAAGGTTTAACGCTTATTACAAACAGGCAAATCGTAAAAGCGGGGAAAATGAAGCTGACTTGATCGAGACTGTGAAGACGGTGTACTTGGAGCGAGTTGGTAAAAAAATTCAATACCCTCACGTGTGGAAAATTTTGAAAGAGTACCCCAAATGGGATGCGGCGGAGCCGATTGATGGAGATAATCTCCAAGAGGTGTTTGGTCCGGATAAAAGAGAGCGTCCCGCCGGCAAACAACGTGCTGTGAAAAAACAAAAATCGGTTGAAACGTCGGGGAGCACCGGGGGAAGCCAATCGGAGTCTGTATCGTCCCTTGTTTCTCAAGATTATAGACGTAAATGTGATGCTGCTGAAAGAGCGTACGAGGCGCAGAGGGAAAAAGATTTAGCTATCAAGAAGTGTGAAGAGATGAAGTTTCTCATGATCGATACTTCGAACTTGCCGCCTCATAAACGAGCATTCATTGAAAGGCAACAAGCTGAAATAATGAAGAAATATGAAGATGCTGGTGTAGACGATTAGTTTCGTAATTTTATGTTTTTATGTTTCGTATCGTTTAATTTCCTTATGTTTCGTATTTTATTTTATGTTTTTTTTATGTATTGTATTTTTAATTTGTGTGAAATAAATTATGTTTGTGTGAAAAAAATTGAAAGAAAAAAAAATAGTTAGTGGTGGGACCCAAGTGAAGAGGTGAAGGTGTGTTATGAGTGAAAGGGTATTTTTGAGTGAGAGTGAAAAGCTGATGTGACAGCATGTGGGGCCCTTTTTGTTTTGTGGCTTAAGCCACCATACCCTACCCTCTAAGCAAGTTTATTCAACTTACAAAAATAGGTCATTACTTCAATTTACAGTTTAGAGTTTTAGTTGTAGAATAGTAACGAACTTTTTCAAATGTACCGATTTAGTACGTGTATTTTTATAAAGTTGTACAATAGCAACAAATTTTCATAAGTGTTCCATTATGCACATTTAGATGACGTGTCATACTTGAAAGGCTGACACGTGGCACCATTTATAACATGACACGTCATCAAAATGTGCAGATTAAAACACATATGAAAATTCGTTGCTATTGTACAACTTTTAAAAAATACATGTATCAAATCGATACATTTAAAAAACTTATTGCTATTCTACGACTAAAATATACCAAGTCGTACCTCTCAATTAGGGTATTATATCAAATTCACTTTTTAAACAAAATGTCAAAGACTCACGGCTGGTCAGTTTCACAGTTGAACTACGATTATGGAAACATAGTATATTATCATACGAGTTCTACTCGTTGCGTAAGTAGTGCGTTTAGTTGGAGGGAAAACACTATTGTTTTCACAAAATGTTTTATGGAAAACAAAAGAAACAGATATCGCGTTCAAATCATTGTTTTCTCAACTTAACAAGGGAAACTACAAAACACATTTTATTTGTTTTTCTTGTTTTCTTTGTAACCCCTTTTATTTTCTTGAGAATGAAATATTAGATGAATATATTAAATTAGTTGATAATATTAGTGAGTCATAGTTGACTTTTATATTTGGTATGATTATATTATCCTTGTCATGCTTTGTTGTAAATTAGTTGTAGGCTTTATCTTTATCTTGGCTCAAGCCTATCTCTTGTATCATATATATATTGTATGTTTTTCGAAGATAATCAAGGACATTAATTAGCCTTCCGAGGTTTTCTATCTTCCAATATGGTATCAGAGCCATTGGTATGATCTTGAGACCTACTCAATCATCAAGTTGCCGCTGCCGCTGCTCTACCACACCGTCAAATCTCTCCTCCACCGTTTGTGACCATAAACAAACGAACTTCCTTTCCAAAAGAATCAAATCTCTCTATCTTCATTCTCAAAACCTAACTGTCGGCCGTCATGAGCCGCTTCTATCCTCTCCAAAAAGAATCAAATCTCTCTCCATCCCTATTATCAAAACCCTAGTTGTCGGCCACCATGAGCCGCAACTAAATTTCTAAAAAAAAATCTCTCTATCACCTAACCGTCGGCCGTCATGAGCCGCTTCTATCCTTTCAAAAAAAATGCTTCTATTCTCTCCACAAAAAAAATGTTATTAAAAAAAATCAATCTGAACCTCTATCAAGTTTCTTCTCAGGATTTCTTTCCGTTTGCAAGTTTAACTAAAGTCGGATCGAAGACCTCCGCTCCAACTGCGGGGGAGTATTAGATGAATATATTAAATTAGTTGATAATATTAGTGAGTCATAGTTGACTCTTATATTTGGTATGATTATATTATCCTTGTCATGCTTTGTTGTAAATTAGCTGTAGGCTTTATCTTTATCTTGGCTCAAGCCTATCTCTTGTATCCTATATATACTGTATGTTTTATGAAGATAATCAAGGACATCAATTAGCCTTCCGGGGTTTTCTATCTTCCAATATGGTATCAGAGACATTGGTACGATCTTGAGACCTACTCAATCATCAAGCCGCCGCTGCCGCTGCTCTACCACCCCGTCAAATCTCTCCTCCACCGTTTGTGACCATAAACAAACGAACATCCTCTCCAAAAGAATCAAATCTCTCTATCTTCATTCTCAAAACCTAACTGTCGGCCGTCATGAGCCGCTTCTATCCTCTCCAAAAAGAATCAAATCTCTCTCCATCTCTATTATCAAAACCCTAGTTGTCGGCCACCATGAGCCGCAACTAAATTTCAAAAAAAATCTCTCTATCACCTAACCGTCGGCCGTCATGAGCCGCTTCTATCCTTTCAAAAAAAAACTGCTTCTATTCTCTCCACAAAAAAAATTGTTATTAAAAAAAATCAATCTGAACCTCTATCAAGTTTCTTCTCAGGATTTCTCTCCGTTTGCAAGTTTAACTCCAGTCGGATCGAAGACCTCCGCTCCAACTGCGGGGGAGTATTAGATGAATATATTAAATTAGTTGATAATATTAGTGAGTCATAGTTGACTCTTATATTTGGTATGATTATATTATCCTTGTCATGCTTTGTTGTAAATTAGCTGTAGGCTTTATCTTTATCTTGGCTCAAGCCTATCTCTTGTATCCTATATATACTGTATGTTTTATGAAGATAATCAAGGACATCAATTAGCCTTCCGGGGTTTTCTATCTTCCAATATGGTATCAGAGCCATTGGTACGATCTTGAGACCTACTCAATCATCAAGCCGCCGCTGCCGCTGCTCTACCACCCCGTCAAATCTCTCCTCCACCGTTTGTGACCATAAACAAACGAACATCCTCTCCAAAAGAATCAAATCTCTCTATCTTCATTCTCAAAACCTAACTGTCGGCCGTCATGAGCCGCTTCTATCCTCTCCAAAAAGAATCAAATCTCTCTCCATCTCTATTATCAAAACCCTAGTTGTCGGCCACCATGAGCCGCAACTAAATTTCAAAAAAAAATACAAAAAATACCTCAATCACTAAAAAAAACCAACCACTATATGGTGGTTTCACCGCGATGGGACGAATGGCGCCGGTATGCGTATCGCACGGTGTAGCTACGGCGCCGTCGTAGGTGCTCAATTCGCCCAACAAGTACTTAACTAACAGAATTACTATTATGCTATAAAAAATCTTACACGTTATCTTTTTAACAAAAGACCGTTTGTAATTATTTTTTTAGATACTTGTTTATATGTTTTCATTCGTTTTTATCAGTTTGTATACGCTTTCGTCTGTTTTTATCCGTTTTCGTCCGCTTTTATATGTTTTATACGTTTTGTACGGTTTTATCAGTCGTTATACTTTTTCATCCGTATTTATACGTTTTCGTAAGTTTTCATAATTTTTTGTACGTTTTGAACATTTTTTTCGTTTTTATACGTTTTGTACGTTTTTATCAGTTTTAATATGTTTTGTTCATTTTCGTCCGTTTTAATACGTTTTTGTAATTTTTATACTTTATTGTACGTTTTTCTGTTTTTACACTCTGAACATGAAATATTTAATGTTAATTAATGGTGAATTTTTTAATTAAAGAGTTGTGGTTAGCAAACTTTTATTTTCAAAAGAAGGTGAGATTGTGTTTGTATTTAAAGAGTAAAAACTATTAATGCTTAATATACTTATCGTTATAACTTATTAGACGTACTTAACTAACAAAATTACTATTATGCTATAAAAAATCTTACACGTTATCTTTTTAACAAACGACCGTTTGTAATTATTTTTTAGATACTTGTTTATACGTTTTCATTCGTTTTTATCAGTTTGTATACGCTTTCGTCTGTTTTTATCCGTTTTCGTCCGCTTTTATATGTTTTATACGTTTTGTACGGTTTTATCAGTCGTTATACTTTTTCATCCGTATTTATACGTTTTCGTAAGTTTTCATAATTTTTTGTACGTTTTGAACGTTTTTTTCGTTTTTATACGTTTTGTACGTTTTATCAGATTTAATATGTTTTGTTCATTTTCGTCCGTTTTAATACGTTTTTGTAATTTTTATATTTTATTGTACGTTTTTTCTGTTTTTATACGTTTTGTACGTTTTTATCAATTTTAATACGTTTTCGTTCGTTCTTCTATGTTTTCATACTTATTTGTACGTTTTTGTACATTTTTTTCGTCTAACTTTTTAGCAAACGACCGTTCATAATTATTTTTAGATATTTGGTTTATACGTTTTTATTCGTTTTTATCAGTTGGTATACCTTTTGTACGTTTTATACGCTTTCGTCCGTTTTTATCCGTTTTCGTCCGCTTTTATCTGTTTTCGTCCGCTTTTATATGTTTTATACGTTTTGTATGGTTGTATTAGTCGTTATACGTTTTCGTCCGTTTTTATACGTTTTCGTAAGTTTTCATATTTTTTTGTACGTTTTGAACGTTTTTTTCGTTTTTATACGTTTTGTACGTTTTTATCAGTTTTAATACGTTTTGTTTATTTTCGTCCGTTTGTATACGTTTTGTAATTTTTATACTTTATTGTACGTTTTTTCCGTTTTTATCAGTTTTAATACATTTCCCTTCGTTTTTCTACGTTTTCATAGTTTTTGTACGTTTTTGTACATTTTTTTCGTTTTATACGTTTTTGTACCTTTCATTCGTTTTAGTACATTTTTATACATTCTTATTCGTTTTTGTAAGTTTTTTTTTACGGTTTTGTATGTTTGTATACGTTTTTGTACCTTTCATTCGTTTTAGTACATTTTTATACATTCTTATTCGTTTTTGTAAGTTTTTTTTTACGGTTTTGTATGTTTGTATACGTTTTTGTACGTAAGAAAACATATAAAAACGGATTAAAACGTACGGAAACGTACAAAAACATATAATTACGTAAGAAAACATATAAACACGGATAAAAAACGTAAGAAAACTTGTGAAAACGGATAAAAACGTAAGGAAACGGATAAAACGTAAAAAACTTATGAAAACGGATAAAACGTAATAAAACATATAAAACGTAAGAAATCGTGTAAAAATGTATGAAAACGTATAACAACGGATTAAGACTGATAAAATGTATAAAGACGAATGGGATATATTTGAGTGGCTTTGGGTAAATTTGGGGTGAAAAGGCTAGCTAATTATTTATAAGAATACGCGTTGATTTTGTTGCTAAGCCAAGACTCAGACAAAGATATACAAACTCTACACAACTCTACATCAATCTCTTTCTTTTTCTTTTCTTGACTCTATGATAAACATAAACATAAGCAAATGACAGCACGTACATTTTTTCATTCTTTTTTTTATATACATTTTTTTGTACACTTTTTCCCTGCCATTGCTTAAACATATAATACATCTTGGGGGTTTATATATACACCCCTACACTTGAACTTTTACATACTCGATATTTACAATATAACTAATGACCCAAATTTAGTTAGATCAAAATAACATGGAGCTTATTGAGCTATAATGGGGGTAATAAATTACTTATTTCCCAATTCTTCATAAGATGAATACTACCATGAATTCCAAACGTCCCAAAACAGTATTTACAATGATAAGAACTTAGCAATCGTGTACTCAAATAATTAACTTAGGTTAAAACAATAATGTACTAATAGCGTGTACATACAAGGTAGGCTAAGGCGATTTGGGTGTAACAGTTAGTTCAAGGGTGACAATGCTCTTTATTAATAGCCCAACTTAACCAGAAAATTACGAGAACTGTGAAAAAGGATAGGCTCGGAGGGTTATACTAGGGGTATCCTGCACTAAAAATGAGTGCATGGCAAGGGTGTTGGATAGTTATATGATCGAGGTGACCATCATAACAATTACAAGTTTAAAACACGGGTTAATCCTAGTGCCTCTTATCTAGCAAATCCTAGTTCTCACTATGCGGTCTCGGGATGCATCATAAAAACAAGATCTAGAATTTAATATACTACCGGTACACTCATATAATTTAATACCGATACCAATGTTCCAGAAAAGGCGACAAAGACCATATGTACACATCCGTAACGACGGAATAGACACATATGACTGCATTCAAACCTTACCTCGAACAAGCTAAAGGTATATACTATCTTGGGTATCAAAAATGGATACCTGAATTCCTAAAGATCTAAAGGCGAACCTCATATTTTTGGGTGGAATTTTAAGGGTTTTTGTGCTAGTCATACACATTCCTATCCATGAGACGCTATTAATACTCGATTTTCGTCGGTATGTGATAATTTTTTTTTAATTTGGGTCAAAATTACCTTTTTATGCTATGTTTCGATATATTACCCATCATTTTAAGAACAAAGCAAATGGCAATTGAAAGAATAGTTTCTAAGGCTTATTTCTCCCTACACTTAAGTTAAACATTGTCCCCAATGTTTTATAGAAGTACCCATAAAAATGAATAAAGGGAAAAGAAAACAAGTAAAAAAAACTAGTACTCCTCTGGTTTGCTCAATAATGGAGAAGAAACATGCGATAACTGGTTAGATTGTCCTCCAAGAGTCGTTCAATGAAACTTTCTAAGAACTTCCAAGCTTCATCTCGTCAAATATAACATGTAAATCAAAGACAAAGACAACTACACGAATCATAAAATCGGTTGGATATGATATATACAACGAGAGTTTAGGGTTTTGACTCTATGAAAGCAGTAAAGATAGAATGAAAGAGATGATATAATCATAGGTTTCTGCAGGTTTACAAAAAAATTACAAATTTTAAATATTGCACATTTTATTTTTCAAAAAT
Organism: Tanacetum coccineum; assembly: GCA_026074375.1. Lineage (NCBI taxonomy): Eukaryota > Viridiplantae > Streptophyta > Magnoliopsida > Asterales > Asteraceae > Tanacetum > Tanacetum coccineum. Next base: position 56,038 of record BQNB010027648.1, read on the forward strand.
ACTTGAAAATTTTCAAATCTTCACATTGCTGGAGACGCGACGCCGTCGGGTTTAATCCCAATGCCGTCTCCACGCACTATGAAGATTTCCTCTTCGTTTTTAAAGAGAAATTTCCTGCACGCAATTTTTATTAGTTATATTTGTAGAAAACACTGCATAAAAACATGGAATTAATCATTACAATCATATGACTCGAAACTGACGCGAATTAATCTAAACAATTTATTTTAAATGCTTGAATTGGTTCTTAGAAACCGGATATATCCCCCTACACTTATTTTATGCAAAATACCTTTGATTGTAGATAAGACGAAGTTACAAACAAACAAAGCATGATTACAAAATGAATCAAATATGAAATAATAAATGATAAAGAATTAAAACACAAGACACTCCTAAATGCGGGAAAGTAAATATTGAGTTGCCTCCCAAAAAGCGTTTTTCTTTATTTATGAGTCTTATAGCTAGACTCGAAGTCACACGTCCTTATGTGACTTCGTGCATGCTCACATGTCCACGAATAAGCCATTCTTTCATACTTTCATCTACTTGGTACTCGCGACCTAGGTTTAAGCAATTTTTGTACATAAATTTATTTTTTTCATAGGGGTGCCTAAGTCCACTTATCAAATCATGTTGACTGAGTTCTAACATTGGTGGGACTTTACTCCATTTAAAGTTCCTGAGCCTAGGTATTGTACGAGACATCCTAAATATGTATGTGTCGAAGATCTTAGTGAATGAGACCAAACCCTTAGCAAGGTCATATTTGAGCTTAGTGATTTTTCTAAAGGGTCAGCCCATCAAGACTTCTGCCATGTCGCTCATGATAAATTCTCCTATGTCCTCTAGCATTACAAAATCAGTGATATAGGTGAAACTCCCGACAAACACGTAAACATCCCTAACGATGGCAACTAGGTTATTTCCTGTACCCTCTAGCCCTTCTACCATTATTGTGTTATAGGCTTGATGAGGTGTCATTTTATACACTATTTCGGGGTCATTTACCCCCCCTAAATCATGCAAATATGCCCAGATTATGTGCTTAATTGTTTGTTTTTAGGTTTTTAGCACTTGGATGGCATTTAGAGGGAATAAACGTGACTTGGGCTCATTTAGAGAAGAAACAGACGAGATTACAGACCTACACCAAATCCTTGAAGAAGTATTGCTTACAGAACGTGGAGACGGCGTCGCAAGCATAAAGCGACGCCGTTGTGATCTGTTAGCCTCAAAATATTAAGTCGAACATGAAGTTCGTTCATTATGTATTTAAGTCTCGGTCAATTAATTAGTTAATGTTGTAATACAATATTATCGGGAATCGGGCTCGATAGTTAAACTAATATTGTATATGTTTCGGGTTTAATCCCAAGAAAAACCCGAGCCCGAG